>JAHBCN010002250.1:0-95100 GCA_019359885.1 Listronotus oregonensis
TTATATTTATTTAACCAATTTATTTGCCAATTACTAGATAGGCATAATTAATACCAAAAAAATGGATGATACTTTCATCTTGTTTAAATTCCCCTTGGACCTATCAACTTCAGCATTCTTAGCCACAGACTCTTGAGCAAATGTTCAAACCCAATGTGCCACCCTGGTTCTGCGGTCATAACTTACTACATTCCCAAAAAGATCGTACATTATCCAAACTGGGAAAACCATATTTCATTATTTGTGACACTCGGCTGGGCCGGGCTCAGCTTCGGGGTCAGCGACGGGGGGCAAAATTGTCACCGTTGCTTGAGGGGGAGGTGCCTTTACACTACCAAAATTATCATGATCAAAACCCTTTTTTAGCTAAATCTAAAATTTATCTAGAAAAGGGAAACTGAAAGGCATTTTTTAGCTATATTTTGGGTTATAAAAAACTAAAAGGAATTTTTAGTGAAAAATTTTTCACGGTTTGCCCCAACTGGCACCCAAAAGGGCACGGATAATTCTCCCTTTTTACTCTAAAAAATATTATTGGTTTAAGCTTAAAACAAATATGGCAATTAGACATAATGATTCAATAAAACACTAAAGCTATAAAAGATATAATAAAAATAAAAAAAAGATTACAAAACAAATTTTTATTATTTTGCGGTTTTTTTTATTAATTTTTTTTATGAGATAAAACTACCAAATACGACAACCCCCATAAATGTTCAAGCCAATCAGAGGAATGACGTCACGTTAATAAAAAAAAAGATCATAACCAAAACAATAGTATTAAGTTCATTAATGTTTTGTTCCAAAGTTAGTAAAAAAAAACTAGGTGGTGAAGGATCAAAACGGGATAATCAATTTAAACCGACATAAAAAAAAATTAAATATAAAAAAAAAGGAATTTTTTTATTTATATTTTAAAAATAAAGATTTTCAAAAGCCAAAAAAACCAAAAAGGGGTTACTTCTCAAATTTCAGTTGTTTTCGGAGTTTAGGATGCGCGTCATGCGAAGAAAAAATATAATGACACCATAGGGGCTTCTCACCCCTTTATATTAATTCTATGCAACACAGAAGCTGCTCTGGACCAAGAAGACAATTGAAATAGAAATTTCAAAATTAAACATAGTGTAACCCTTGTATTAAAGTATAACTTTAAATTTCATGTTAAGGTTTCTTGCACATAAATAAATAAAAATAAATAAATATACGTTTATTTGTTCCAAAGTAAAAGAGAAATATACAAATATATATTTGTATATTTCTTAAAAAAAATAAAATGAACAATTTTAAAAAATCTTAAACATATAAAAAAATATATATACTACACATGTAAAACAACTTAAAATTTAAAAATCAAACAACAATCAATAAAATCCTATTTACATTAGCATTTAACATTACCCCTTACAACACAGTTGAAATATTCTGTCAAAAGGGGTAAAACGGATTGCAAACACAAGAATATTTTTATCTTTTTTAGAAATATATTTTCTGGCAAGCGCCTGAGATCGTGTGGGACCTTATTCCAAATTTTAATCAAACTGTTATGAACGTTTCTTTGTATAAATGTATATCTTGCCTTATCTAACATTAGCTCGTTTCTTTTTCTTGTGTTATAATTATGTTTTTTATTACTTTCAGAAAATAAGATCCCATTATTAGAAACAAATTTAATACATTCAAAAATATATAAATTTACAACAGTTAAAAGTTTTTTATTAGCAAATATAGGTCTACAACTATCCCGATTTCCCTTCCCAAATATTAATCTTAAGCATCTCTTTTGTAGTATCTGAACTCTCCCGCATCCACTGAGTTACCCCAAAAATAATTCCATACCTTATCCTTGACATGATATGTGCATGGTACTCCTGAAGTGCTGGCTCCATGCCAACTTCATTCGTTATTATCCTAACCGCATAGCAGTACCTTGAAAGCTCACTTGATAGACCCTCAACGTGACTTTTCCAGTCTAGTCTTTGGTCAATGACCATGCCCAGAAGGAGATCTTATTTGTAGTTAAGAAATCGGTATTACCTACACTGTAAACAACTGGCTCCGTTTCTCTTTGCTGAATACTTCATTATTTGTGTTTTTTCTACATTCATTAATAAGTTATTTTTTAAAAAATAATAAGAGGTTCATTTGTTTATTCATTTGAATTTTCGAACAAGGACTATAAGTTTACAAAATTAAGTAAATACGTCAAAGTGATCTTCACAAAAGTAAAGCTGAGTTTTGGACAAAATTCCTATTACATAACGCCTTGCAAGCCTAAGCCACTTATCTTATATTGTTTTTTTGTATGGCATGAATACAAATAACTTGTTAGGAGTTTTTATTGACGTGTTAGTACACAGAGAAACCGAACACCACCTATACGATTTCGAATTCATGTTTTAAACATGTAAAATAACTTGTAACTTGGAAGAGCATTTGTGTTTGCACTTTGTTTACTCTAACGTGACGTCACAATCGACGCCATGACACTTTGGAGCGTTTTGGTGGGAATTTTAAACTTAAAATTTAAAATGCATTTTTTCAATATAAATCTCGATTTTTTTTCGAAATATAATATGTCCCGAACTGTCCTGTTTTTTATTTATGTCAAGGTAAAAATTAGTATTATTTTACAAGCATTTTTAGTAAAATTGACGAAATGCAGGAAAATGATGGGAATTCGGTTCGTAAAATCGAATGAGGCAGTTAGTACCAAAAAATTGGCAGAACGGTATGAGAAAGAATTTAGTGTTGAGCCCGGAAAAAGTTAGTACGGTAAAACTTTTTTACTGAACTCAATACTGTAAAAGTTCATTTTCCGGACTAAAACCAAGTATCTTCTGAAAGTCCTGTATGAAATAAATAAAATTTACCATAAAAGAAATACCTTACCTTGTCCAGGGATAATTTCTTTCGTAGTATTTGCCTATAACAAACGCGGTTTGCCACTGAGCCGAAAATTATAACTTTCTGTACTTTTTGTTTGCCATTATTTCTTTTAATTTTCGAAAGAACTTTCGTATAAGATTGGTTATGTATGTTATGGGGTTCATGTTGCCAGATCAGCAATGCTTTTCGAACTACGCGCGAACTTCTAACAAATGAGAACTACTGCAACAGTGTAAAAAAAAGCCGGTATTGCATCACCAAGTTCAAGTAAAATAAAATTCTTTGTATTTTAAAACATTATACTATATAATTAGTGCACCTATTTGAATTGTTTGGTTTGTATTTTTTTTGCTATTTGTAATTTCTTAAATCTGTACTGTCATCTTTCAATGGGAAACTAAACGTACATTATATATATTTTATAAATTACAGAAATCTGTGAAATTTAAAAGAAAAAAATTATCGAATTGAATTTTTCGGCCTCTGGATCGCACCTGGCTTGAATATTACAGGAATCTGTAGAATTTCATAAAACAGCTGTTCGTAGGTTTAATGAACTCCAAACTTCAAATGCGGTGTCAACGTTGACAATAAAGAAAAAACGTGTTTGAGGATGATAAACAGCAGGCGAAACACCGGATTTTTGCAATAATACGTAAATTTGTTTTTATATCAGTTTGTGTGTTTATATTTCGTGAATATGTGGCCTGACAACGTGAATTTCAATGATGACTACGCCTTCAAAAGTTCGCCGGATGTGCAGTGACAATTCCTTTAGTACAGGTAAATACTTAATGTTATCAATAATTTTGTATTTTGCCAATATCGTAACATGTTTAGATATCATGGATATCACATCAGACGAAGACTTCATAACACAACTATCTTCTGAATTGACATTCCGTTACTCCTCAGCACGGGGGAGGATGAAATGTCAGTATTAAATTCCTTCTTTGATAAAAGCCCAGATGAAATTCTATCAGATATCAGATCTCCACCTCATGACCAATGTAGTATTTCTAATGACAGTATTGATATCAAAGAATTAGATTTTTTAAATTGGGGTTGGACCTCCTCCACCCAACGATGTCAAATCAGAGGAGATTCCGATGAGTCGAGTTCTTCAAGCAACTCTTTAGAACCTTCCACTCCTCCCTATTATAACAAATAAAAAAATCAACCCTCAATGTTTTTTACCACAAATATTGCTCCAAAAAAGTTACCTCTACCACAGTACAAGTTGTGCCCCAAAGTAACATAGTCAATAAGGTACCCATTAAAAGAGTCCTATTAAACCAAAAACGCCATATACGGTACCAGTTAAAAACTCAAACAATATTGTTCTTATAAAAACAAGTTGCCAGGTGTGGTACCCAACGGAAGTAATGTAATTACCTCAAATAACATGGCCCCAAAAGTGGTGGTGTTGGATAGGGATACCCACACTACCTGTTAATACTTTTAAGGAGTAACCCCATGTATTACCTCCCCCATAAAACAAAGCATAACGGTTCCATCTATGATAGTAAATAATGCGTGTAATGTCGATCCGAAGATTTTAAAGAGACAGCAGAGGAAAATCAAAAATAGGGAATCGGCTTGCTTGTCGAGAAAAAAGAAAAAGGACTATTTAAATTCTTTGGAGGATAAACTGAAGGAATTGTCTGCTGAAAATAAACGGTTAATGGAGGTAAGTGGTAATTGGTCAATTACAAAATAACTTCTTTTAGCAAAACATACATTTTTTTATTGATTATCGTATTTTCAACCAAAAATGGCCTTTCATGGTTTTTCCTGTGACGATTTGTAGTTAAAGTTTTTATAAGATCGATTTTTTTTTTTACTTTATTTGTAAAGTACATATGGTCACTCTAAAATAATAGTAAGACAGTAACAATGTACTAAAAACTGTTATTCTAACGGCAGTGATGATCGCGTTGTTAAATTTAGCAATGGACTTAGCAATTGTTAAAAGTTAACAACAGTTTAGAATGATTAACAAAACGTCATTGTCAGTGTTATTCAATGAATTTAGTAGGCAACCTGTCAAAATCTGACATTTTGTTAAACATTCTAAACCGTTTATACCAACTTTATAAATAAATCCTTTGAAGAAGGAGATGAAACTCATTCCATATATACAGACTTTAGTAAGGCGTTCGATAAGGTTAATCACGGCATTTTCTTTCAAAACTGGCAGGATATGGCATTTCCAAACACTACTATTGTGGTTGGAGTCTTATCTATCTGATAGAGAACAACTCGTTAAAATCGACGGTCATCTCTCTGAATCCTTCATGGTTACGTCGGGAGTTCCACAGGGATCTCACCTTGACCTCTTTTATTCAGTCTTTTATTAACGACCTAGGTAGTATGTTGTCTTCGAATTTACTGTTTGCCGACGACATGAAGTTGTACACGACGAGTTCATCTGTTCAGGACGTGATATCCTTACAAAACGACATCAATACGGTCTTTTCTTGGTGTCAACTGAATGATATGGCTCTTAACACTGATAAATGCTGCTTTATGAGATTCAACAGAACAAAGAAAATGTTTCCCTGTCAGTACTACATTAATAATGTTAAACTTAGGGAAGTTTCTTAGTCAAAGACTTAGGGGTGTATTTGGATGCAAAGGTATTGTTTTCGAATCATATTAAAATATAATTTTTAAGGCAAGCAGAATGCTGGGATTTATTAAGAGATCCTGTAAAGACTTTCCA
The DNA here is from genome assembly GCA_019359885.1 of Listronotus oregonensis. Classification (NCBI taxonomy): domain Eukaryota; kingdom Metazoa; phylum Arthropoda; class Insecta; order Coleoptera; family Curculionidae; genus Listronotus; species Listronotus oregonensis. The sequence continues at coordinate 5,615 of JAHBCN010002250.1, forward strand.
ACATTTGTGCCTTTAAAACTTTGTATATTTCATTTGTTAGATCTGTTCTGGAGTGTTCAAGTATTGTCTGGTCACCATACTATCAAACATACATTAATAGGGCTCAGAATGTGCAACATAAATTTATAAAAATTGCACGTCTTATACTTTTAAGAAATGGTATTCAGCTAACAAATGATCAGACTATGTCATATTTGGACCTCTCCACACTTTCATGTAGAAGGGAGTACTACGATGCCTGTTTCGTTCAAATCACTGAACAACTTTATAAGATGTCCAACTCGTCAGACTCGCAGTCAAGCCCTTTTACATGTACCCTACTGTCGCACGTATTACTTGCTGTACAGTGCTATAAATAGAATAGCTAGGAATGTTAATAAGTTTTACGATCAGTTGGACTTCTTTGACATTTCTTTGAGCACATTTAAAACTGTAGCCAAGAAGGTTATTTTAGTGAGTTAGTTAGTAGATAATTAGTGTTTAGTATTATAGTTATCTATACTTGTAATCCTTGTAAATGTCCAATACGTAAATAAATAAATAAATAAATAAACTTTTATCAATTGCTAAGTCCATTGCTAAATTTAACAATGCGATCATCACTCGGCCGTATGTATACTGACCACAACTAACCAAAACCTTAAAGAAGTTTATTGAAAAAAAGAAATATAGGCTTTATTACAAATAAATTTGTAAATAAAAAATTGTGAATTACCCATAGTTAATTGACTATAAAATAAAGTTTTGTAAATCCTTAATTTTAAAACAAACTTTTTATTGCTCGAAATTATGATTATTTAGAGATATCGACTTATGGTGTTCATTTGGTTTCTGCATTAATAAAGAAAGTAGAGTATCTTTTTTCTTCTAGGGTATTTTTGAGTTTTTGTTATAAGCCTGCAGGAGCTGTGTACATTTATTTAGTTTCTTTTTTATTTTTATTTCTTTGAAACATCATTTTAATAGCTTTCTTCACAGTGTATGACATCCAAGCAACTTAAAAATGAAGACAACTAACTTATAATGATTTCTTCAAGTTTTGGTGTAATAGAAAAATATTTCTAAATGTCTTTGTACAATTCTCTGGAAAGTTGTATCTGTTTTAGAATTAAATCAAAATTATTATACAGGGCAATGAATAGCATTTCATCTTCTCCAAATAGTCCAGTAACTGAAGACCTAAAGGTACCCAAAGCTTTAAATAAATCTGTACAGTTTTTATTTGTGGCGCAATTCTTAGGTCTTTGCGGATGCTTTGAGCGAGAAAAGTTTACGACGTGGGAACTCGCTCAAAATGGCCCAAAATAAATTTCCCGCGAATATCTGCCAAAATATGAATTGGAGAATTTTTTTAAGACAAAAAATGAAGATCACCTCGAAATCTACAAAAATGGTCCTTACCATTTTTTCGCAACACCAATATTTTTTCGCAAAAACGGCCGTCGAAAAGTCCATAACATTTCAGACTGGATAGATGTGGCTAAACGGCTAAAAAAACAGATGGGCAAGACAATTTTTATTAAAACACAAGAAAGATGGTGAAGGATAGGAACGTAGCCATTATATTATACATACATAAGTTTTTAGTATTAATTTTACTATAAATGTTTAATGATAAATGTAAACCACTACAACATGGGTTTAATACTATAAATATATATATTTTTTGTAAAATATGAAATAATTTTTAAAAAATGGCACCTTTTTGATGCCTTAAAATTAAACATTAAAAAAAAAACAATAAAATAAAATAAACGATTTGGCCTAGGACAAACTAGTTTAGCCTGAATCGGGTTTGGCCGGTAACAGACATATAAAAAAATGTTATTTCATAATTTGAGTTAATTTATTTTTGAAGTCAATATAATTTTTTTAAATTGCCTTTTTATTTATTATTTTTCAAAGTTCATATCGTATTTTTTACGGAATTGGGTAAACAAAATATCGGTAGTTATCTTTCAATGCTTAAAATAGGTAGTAACCTTGGAATAATCTCATTTATTACATTTTGTAACTACCTATTATATGTTGTTTTATACAGGCAAACAATTTTATATTATTATAGTAAAACGCATAGAATAAATAAATAAATAATATTTATTTTGCTATTAGGTAAAGTGTGCTGCTTTATTTTAAATATTTTTATCAAGGAAAATAGATGTTAACAACTCGATTAAAAAGGATTTTCATAAAAATAAGATGTGTAAACCTGATATGCCTTCACTTTTGCCTCAAATTTTAGAGAACAAAAATACCAGAAATAATTTTTTGTTCAATAAGTTTCATCGTTCAATAAGAGGCTATTGGCTCGTAGTTTATTTTTCTAAAAATGGTGGCACTTTTTTGTTCACACTTGTGAAGTCAATTTATTATAAAAAATGTAATAAAGTATTAGGACGTTTTAGCAATACTGCCACAAGGATAGATTATAGCGTAGTTCATATGCTTGCGAAATGCGATTTGCGAATTGCGAAACTTGTTCTGATTGGTCGATTTCAAATGTGTCAATTGTAGGAGCTTCTATTCTTAAGTTTTTGCGATTCGCAATATTTAAAATCTAGGGGGCGGGAAAATTGACGGATTCTTATTGGTCGACTTAAAAAAATGTCAGTTCTTCAAGAGATTAATGTCACTTTTTTGCGTTTCGTAATATTTGAAATGTGAGAAGCGGGAAAATTGACTTTGATTTAAGATTTTGCGAATTCCGCAAAAATTGAAGACCACGAGCATGCGTATTGATATAGATACTCGTTAGATTTTGGCGTTGCTCAAAGATTAAGTTACTACGATTCAATTCCGGGGGCCATATAATATAAATACATATACATATATATATATATATATATATATATATATATATATATATATATATATATATATATATATATATATATATATATATATATATATATAATATATATATATATATATATATATATATATATATATATATATATATATATATATATATATATATATATATATATATATATATATATATATATATATATATATATATATATATATATATATATATATATATATATATATATATATATATATATATATATATATATATAATAATCTTATAGGATTAAAGCGATCCTTTATTTCATGACAACCTGTCATTCTCTCATATGTTTTGATAGCACATATGCAGTTGTGATTTCAAGTAAAAATAAAATAAAAAGTTTAAAGTTTCCAGCATATTCCTACTGATTCAGCCTCACCGTTAAGACAGTGCCAAAAAGCGTGCAAGAGAGAAAGATGAATCAAAATATAATCTTTCTCTCTCTCCAACGTGCTAATTGGTCGAGAAGGACTGGCTGACGAATCAGCACGACGAGTGGGATATATACCCTTCTCACCGACCAATGAGCACGTAGAAGCGAGAGGGAAAGATTATACTGTAATTCTTCTGTCGCTCTCGCTTGCTGCCTAGTAGCAAGGCTTCCTCTATAAGTATATGCTCAAAGGTTAAAATAAGTTGTGATCTTTAATGTAATTTCTTATTTTTATTTTATGTTATTTGCCTGTATAAAGACTTTATGGGAATAAAGTATATTCTATTTTTTGTTGTTGTTTGTTTAAGCCCTTCTTCACCAGTAAAAATTTTCAACTTGATCCTTATTATTCACTGACGACCAAAGCCTTATAAATGTTTATTAAAACAATACACAGAGAAAACCTAGCATAAGATACAATATTGTTAAAAAAAATTAATTATAAATAACACAAAAAAGTTTTAAAGAAGGGAAATTAATTAAAACGTTAATATAGCGTCAATACTTCCATCTTGCATCTTGCCAACAGTTCCAGCACTAAATCCCTAAAAAATTCGCAGTCGCAGAGCTATGAAATACCAAAAAAAACCGGCGGAAAAATTTTGCGAATTCGTAAATCGCATTTCGCAAGCTTATGAACTATAATACGCTTATCCCTTCACAATTTACAAAACAACACCTGGTGTATTATAGCCAAACCAATTTTAATAAAAATAAAAGCTTTTGCTATGTTCTTTTTTCAACTGCAAAAAAAGAACCGAAATTTTATTTACAAAGAAGGTGGGTGAAGATTGGTCTTTTTTCGCCCATCATATTCTTGTAAATTCAATGTTTTAATTTGGGCTATTTTATTATATTTTTAATAAGTCCAAATATCTTTATTTACATCTACAATAAATTGGTAAAAAAAATCAGAATGGCAAGTAGCAAAAAAACCTGTAAACCTGCCATTTTACACGTTTTTGATCTTTTATTAAAAAAAATATTTTTACTCTTAAAATCGTTCTAAAAGCAGTAATCTGACTTATGAGTACTCGAATTTTTCGTTTTTTTTTTATGCCCAAGAGAATGGTAAAGAGCACATTCGATTTTATCAAGATTTAGTTGGTTAAAAATTGATTTGAATAGCTATAAGTACTGAAAAACAGTCTAACCGTCAATTACCAAACAAAAATTTATAACTATTTTTCTAAACAAACGATTTTTAAATTTCCAACGGGACTTCAAAGAGGTCACATAAGACTTCAAGGAACTAAACTAGGGTTAAAAATAGAAAAATTTTGTTGATGCGTTAGGTCCATTAATAACTTTTTAAAATAAAAGATTAAAAATCATGTAAAATGGCAAACATTCAATAAAAATAGCAAGTTTGAGGGTTTTTTGCCATTTTATTATAAATATAATAAAATGGCATAAACTGAAGCTTTGAATTTTCCCGAATATGATGTTTGAAAAAAGGCTGATCTTAAACCACCTTCTTTTCCTTTATTTTTAATCTATAACCAGACTTTTTCATTTTAGGAAAATGCGTATTTAAAAGACAGGCTGTCCCAATACGAAAACGACAAAACATCAACGTTCAGTAATATTTCGTCCAAGGGAACCAAACCGGCTCTCGTTCTGTGCGTATTTCTGCTGGTTGTTGGATTGAATCTAAACTTTTTACGGTATGTAAAAATCAAAAATATCACGTAAAGTGTTACATTGTAATAATGGCCGAACAAATACGAGGTATAATAAACGGGCGTTTCAAAATTGGTTCTGTTTCCACATGACGTCATCGAGAGAGTTGCCTCTATTAAATTTAAATGCTGTTTGCATGGAAAGGATGAGTTTGTTTTTAATTGTAAATGTATATTTAAATAAAATCCGGACAAAAATCTTGTCAAAAATTGATAAAGAACCATTGGTAACTCTTCTTATCTACTCTCTTACTTACGTCATAAAAGATGCGCAATATCATACCTTGTATTCATTGTACCACGCATTGCAATGTCTCGTTTTGTTAATTTGTATTTAAACTTGCTGTTTTCCAGAAGTCCTTTCTTAATGAAGGCCAACAAGGCAGACGTCGCTCCGAGCGGATATCCAAAATTATCAGATCACCACGGACGAAGTCTTCTGTGGACTGACGAGGGTAGTCAGGACACAAACGTAAAAAACAACACGTATTTTTCGTCTTTAACCATGTGTCCTGCGTCGATCAATCAGACGGAGAGCGCGCGGTTACTTTTGGAACTAGAAAGGTAAGTCGGCCATGTCCTTGTACTTCCATTGTCTCGATTTATTAAAAACACAACGTTTTGATTGGTATAGTATCTCCAACCGTCTTCAAGTAAATACAGAATAAATTATTCAAAAAAGTTATAAGTAAAAAATGCCCTTTTTTGACGGTACAAAAATGTTTAATTTTAGATGGATTGGTAAGCCGGAACCCGTCGCGAAACCACCACCGGTACCGGTAAAAAGGCCGACTCAGAAGCCGAAAACCAGACGGAAGAAAATCCGCATCGATTCGTCGCTAGTTCACATCAGAAACAGGGACCGTTACGGTCCGGAAAACGAGCCTAAAAACGAAATTCAAGTGTTCAGTCTGAAACCGGATCAGATGTATGCCGAGTTCTTTGAAGCCATCAACAGACAGGACGATACTTTTTATGTCGTTTCGTTCAGTGAACAACACATGCTCTTGCCGGCCTTGTATCATAATAAGACAGCGAGGCCTAAGATGTCGTTGTTGATGCCTTCGGTCGTAAAAAACGGTAAGTACAGTCAAAGACAATTATAGTTTTCCCTAGACGCACAAAGCAATTCCTCACAAACTACATAAACGATCACTGTTGCCAAAGCTATAACATTGGTAACAGTAATTCTGTGGGAAATAGGCCAAATTCGTTGTAATTATGATAATTTTTTTTGCTGTATAATAATACAATTTTACTTATGTAATTTTTTACACTGGATGTATATATGTCTTTGTATGTCTGTCTGTTAAAAAAGAAACATGGGGATTACGAATTTGACGAAAAAAATGTTATGAAAAGAATAAACACTTTGTAAAAGAAGTAAGAAAAAATTATGTTATTGACAAATATTTCTAGATATTTTAATAACCTAAAAAATGTCAGCCAGAATACACATTTTAATGTCTTATTGTTACCACTACAGAAAAAACAAAACGCAAAACAACTAGCCCAATCATTAATTATTAATGCTGCCATTGTTATAGCTTTGGAAGCAATGTTCGTTTATGTTTGTATTGTGTTAAAATATTTACATGTGTCTGCTAGAAAAACTTTGTGCTTTGCAAATTTTGAGTCCACTGTAAGATATGGTATAGTTTGTCCAAGCTAACATTTTTAGGTTGGCAATGCGAATATCCCTACATATTAGTAAATTTTGTTTTTCAGATTTAAGTTGGCTGATATAAGAATTTTAGTCAGGACCGTACTGAGGGAAGATAGTTTCAAAATTTTAATATTTTAAAAATTGTTGTTAGATAATTAAATTCATCAGTATTTTTTTCTTGCTGTTTATATATTTGCATAAATTGTAAAGCTTGATGTTTGGCCATAATATTTTATTAAAAAAAATTTCGCCTATCTAGTGCAGATTATTAATAGTTATTTATTAAAGTGTTTGTTATTTAGAAAAGTTTACACTATTTTACACTTTTTGTACACACTTAGTCCTTAAATACACCTTCAATTAAAGCGCTTAGGTATATAAAAAATGTAAAATAGTGTACACTATTTCTGAATATCAAACAGACCTGTTATGTTTTGTTATATTTGCAGGCAAACTCTTTACAGTTGAATTGAAATATCCTGATAAAATATCTCACTATAAGGGATGGTTTGATAACCCTTATTATGCAAATTTACAATTGTTTAAAGATGCCTAAAGATAAGTCGATTTATTTCATCTGATATAACTTCATTAGATGCTTCCTATATTAAATAATAAAATAAATAAAACAAAACAGTAATAATCATTTATTTATTCAGAGTATCATTAACACAATAAGATGCTTATATTTTATAAAATAAATTTGTCAAAAACGTTGGAAGGTCGTGTGATATGGATGCAAACGCAGCACTTGATGACCACCCTCCTGAATAAGAGCATCGACGACATAAGATTTGGGACACTTTGGTAGACGCTGAATCAAGCACCACAAAATCTATTTTGTCGCCGATTTTGCAAAAGGAATATTTCGGTTTTTTTAACCATTTAACCATATTTTCTTTCTTCCCGCCACTATATGGCCAGTTTTTTAACAACCTACTATGGTAGCTGGCATTACCTAAAATGACTAATGAAGGCCTTTTTAAATTAGGTAGTAGATCATCTCTAACCCACTTCTCAAAATTTTCAGCTTTCATCTCGCCATGGTAATCTCCTGTTTTTGTTTTAGATTTAAAACTTCTACTGGCACCATCAACAAATCCTTTTTCTGAACCAGCATGTAGAATAATGTATCTAAGGAAAATATAAATATTTCATTAGTTTTTTAATTAAAAATACTTTAATGTTTCATAAGAATGCAGCAAGTGTGTTCTGTAGTTTACTGTTGTCTAAGAGCTACAGGTTTAATCATATGTCCTATGTATGAAAGAGACCCTAACTGAGGTATCTACCGAATCTGTCATATATGTGTATTTTTCTCAGGATACCCTTATGCTTAAAGTCTAAGTGTTCACAAACTACGAGTGTCTAGAGTGGAGCCAGATGTAAATTACTGATATGATTTCGTAGTCTCGAAACTCTAGGGATGAAGGTGCAGAAAAAGTGGGAAATGTGAAGTGGACAATAAAGGGATGCATCTGAGTAGACTTTTAATTTGCTCTAATTGGGATATACAAAAGAAGGAATTATGACAGATAATGCTTCGGAGCAGAAACTGTAAAAATATTCCTAAAAGAGAAAAAGGTCTTCTACAGCTTGTCGGTGTGCAAGAGGAAGCTTTTTTATAAAACTGTGATAATTTATAAGGCAAAACAAAATTTTATTAGAAGATTGTATAAGTGCTTTACCTTGTAATTTAAAAAAAAAATGGGCCCTTTAATTTTTCCTTAAGTGTAGGAAAGTACATTTTTTTTTCTAGCGTATAATTAGTCTTTAGAATGTTTTACCTTTTCACTAAAATATACATCGTCATCCTGCCAAGACCTGCGGAAAGAGCTGTTCGAGAACATCCAGGTTTCATCGAGAAACACCCAAAGATGTTTATTTTCTCCTAAACCTTAATTTTCCATAAAACCTTTTGAAAATTTCCTTCTCATGCGTTGCACATTTGGTTTTTCCATTAAGCCTAAGTTACTTATAAATTTTATACATTGCTTCTTATATTGTCAGCAACTGCCACTATGCGATCCTAAAAAATACATTCATAAATATATTTAAATCTTAAAATATTTGGCACATCTGAGGATGTATTTTTAGATTATGATACTCTTAAAACGAGTTATTTTACCTTTTGCAAGATAACTATTCTGATAGCATTATTTTTCAAAAAATATTTATTAGGAAATATTTTCTTACCTCTGACTCATCACAGCTCTGAAGTGGGTTTCGAAGCTTTTCCAAACTGGAAATACAGTAATCATTGTGATTTATACACTAAAAAATATCTATTCTAGTGGTTTTTTCTTAAAACCAATAAAAATAAAAACTTAGTCCAAAATAAAATAAATTATGAAATATAAAAATGTCAAATAGTCCACACAAAAAAAAACACTGCAGAGTAATCTCTAATCTCACTAATTACTTTAAAACACGAAATAACACACCCAAACACAAAAAAAAAATTAATACAAAAATTGAAACGCCTTTAATCCATTACTGGGTGATTTACGCCAATCAGCTGATTTTGACGTTGAGTCTAGTAATTTTTGTTTTTGAACATGTAAGCCAACACAAAAATGTTAGCTTGGACCAACTATAATTTTTTGGACATCATATTCAGAAATAAAAAATTTTTAGTAATATAAGGATAATTTTTGGAATGTTGTATTTGCAGTCTCAGATGGGTTTCTAGAACCAAGGGTATTATGACTGTGCATGCTTTGTGTATATTTGACGCAATATATAAAATATATACACAATATAGTAATATCAAAGTATAAGTAATAACAAGTAATATAACTCCCGTCAAATTTCGCCGTTATAACGCGATCGGCCCAGGGACCTTGAAGCGAGAATTTCTGGCCTCGACCATAGGCGTACGCTTAATTTGATACTTGAAATTTTGAATAATTATAAACGTGAATAGACTATAAACACCTATCGCTTCGACTTTCTTATTTATCAAATCCCCCACGATAAATACGAACTTACGGTCAGACATTGGAAAAGGACGTAACGCGTAACTAAAATCGATAAAATCTGTTGCCAGCTTGAAGTGAATTTAAACATTTCTAAATAAAATTGCCTTTAAGTTCTATATTTATAATAAAAAATGGGCATAAAATAAATAGATTACTAGATTTGGCTTTAAAAAACAAATAATTTAAAGATAATTTTGCTACATAAACCATTTTTTATTTATTTTTTTTGGTTAAATACGTTTCGCATTGCTACATTTCGCCCGCAAAGGAATTTCGCAGGCGGAATATGGCAATGCCGCTTCAACGCGCGTAGGAATTTTACAACCGGTCCGTTGATAAATGGAATGAACCTGATTAGGTGTAGTGCGACGTTGCCTTGGATTTTTTTAAGTGTTTTGTGGTGTTTTTATTAAAACTATCTGTTAAAACTATTTACAAACTTATATTAAAAACTCTAAAATGGTGCGTGAATGTGTTTTGTGTAAAAATTGGACTATTTACACGAAGATTTTCTTTTCATAGGTAAGTTAGGTTCTGTTTGCTAGGCGATGTTTTTACCCCGGTCAGTGGCGTAGATTTACAATAGCCTGAAGGAAAGTAACTAGACCAAAGGTTATTTATGCATTGTACTTGTTTTATTATTTTTATTAGAATATTATCGAATTTATTAGTTTGTGTGTAGGTTTATAATATTGTGGAAAAATTATTCATTATACAAAAGGATTTCTAATATTTTAGGTTTCCCTCAGATCCAATAACAAGAAACATTTGGTTTTCTCTTGTGGGAATTGAAGAGGGACAACATTTACCAAAGCACCCTGTGCTATGCTCAGACCATTTTGATCCACAGGAGATTTTGATTAAGGCAAACAATAGCAAATATTTAAGGCCTGGAGCCATCCCAAAAATTTTACATCATATATTTGACAATCAATCTGTTGATGGAAGGTAATTATTATAGACTAATACATTCAAATTATTGTGAACGTTGTTTTGTATATTTACGAATCTTCGTAAACTTTGGTTCTTGATTTAAAAAACACATCATTTTTTTGGTGTAGGTCTATCTAATAACGTTTGAGCTTTTATGTTTAAAACAAGTACATCTTTTTGACCTATTCATTTTTTAACTTAATATAACTGTATTTTTTAGCTTTGACTCCACTTTACTTGAGACTCCTCCTAGGAAAGTGAAAGGGTATGTAATTAATATGGTCTTACAAAATCAGCAAAAGTTTTCTAAAGGTTTTCACGTTTTTTTTAATTTAATTAACTTTTAGGGATGAAGACATATCCATGGATAATTGGGTGTATGATTTATCGAAAAATTTGACCACAGCGAGCGCTGCAATCAATTTAGCTGTCCCCAAAATATATTTTGCAACATGCCAATACAATTTTGAAAAATAATGCTTCATTTTGCGATTTTCTGAAAAAAAAAACCAATTTGACAGCTAAAAAAAGTCACGTGATCATCCTTATACAGGGTGCCACAGATTCAAGTACATGCATGGGGATCTTGGAAACCGGAAGAGATACAAAGTCGGTTAAATTATTGAAAAGTTGCGCATTTAGGTGCCTAACAACATGCCGTTTAGAAAGTTGTAAAATTCCGAGTACTTCCGGAGATATCCGAAAAAAAAAAAAATTTGCCGATTTCGTTTTTATTTTTTTCTGACGTTATTTAAAGAGATATGGAAAAATAAAAGACATTTTTTTATGGCCACTCTACAAAACAGCGTTAGAAGATTTTTGGTACGACGTTTCGTTTTCGTTAAACCATCATCAACTTTATTTTTTTAAATACGGCACTCAATTGTTCATTGCATTTTTTTTGAAGCAGTTATAATCCCAATTACAATGATGTATAACACTTAATATTTTTCTGTTAAATAAACATATTTTTCATAAGAGACAATGAGTTAGACAAGGAACGCACAACATTTCTTATAGGGGCGTTTCATATTTGTTAAAAAATATTAAGTGTTATACATTTTTGTTATTGGAATAATAAGGGGTTCAAAAAATGAAATAAAAAACCAGGTCCGTATTTAAAAAATAAAGTTGATGATGATTTAACGAAAACGAAACGTCGTGCGGAAAATCTCTTAACGCTGTTTTGTAGAGCTTAAAAAGTGACCACGAGAAAGTATCTTTTGTTTTTCCATATCTCTTTAAATAACGTCAGAAAAAAAAAACGAAATCGGCAAATTTCGTTTTTTTTTCGAATATCTCCGAAAGTACTCGGAATTATGCAACTTTCTAAAGTGGATATGGTTAGTTACGTAAATACACAACTTTGCCATAATTTAACCGACTTCATATCTCTTACGATATCTGAGATCCCCATGCATGCACTCGAATCTGTGACACCCTGTATACATTATTTGGCATTATTTTTCATACAAAACTTTTGGCAAAAAAAATTACCCGAATTAATTGGAGAAAAATTTTCCCATTTGATGCGGACTTTATAGTTGACACTGTATATTATCTTAGGAATAAGTAGATAATTTTTTATTTTGCCTTATATCTATATTTTATGTTATTTTTTGTGTACCGCATATAATAAAAAATATGCCCAGTTTTTGTCTTTTTTTATTAATTTGTGGCCCACATTATTTTTAATTTATAGGAGAAAAGTAATTTTGTTTAAATAACCAATATACCAAAAATATTTTAGTTATTTTTAGAATAAAATATTTTATAACTATTTATGTTGCTAATCAATATTTTTTAATAAACTAAAATTAAAAAGATCACCATAATTAGATCGATTTAAAAATTAATATTTTTTATAAATTTATATCTAATCGAAACTTCTAACCTAAACCATACGCCACTGGTCGAAACTGCAAGGCTCCGTACAATGTTGCCTTGATCAGTCCTAATTTATCTTCTATCCTTTTTCCCCTTATATGATTTTATTGATAATGTCTGGGACAAAACAAAGTGTCACTTATGAATGAAATGTTAAGTCTTTTCTTTCTTTCGTCTGAGTTATTTATTGTTTTTTATCTATATATTTAAAATTGTTTTATGCGTCCATAGTAAAAACCATAACTGGTTTTGGTACCACGTTTTCTCAATAAATATTTTACTTTAAGAACTATAAAAAATACATCTTTTTTAGACACTTCATCCCAAACATACGTGCCTCTGATGCAAATTGACTGTGAAGTGCTGGACACCAAGTTGGTAAACGTCAAATTCGGGGCAATTCCGAGGCAGTACCGTCACTACGGAAACGTTACCAAAACTACCAACGATACAAAGAAGAACAGTCGGCCGGATAATACCACAGCACCGAGTGATCGGAAAAAGCCTTACAAACCTTACTTTTTAAGTAAAAAGTTAAAACTGGATGAATTTAATTGATTTATTTTTAGGAGGTATTTAAGATAATTTAAAGCAGTTGGGGTTTTTAGTAAAGTTGCCATTGTAAAACGCCTGAATAAAATGGTACATTTATGGCAGAGTGAGGAACCTGTTGTTAAATTTAACAACTAACCACAACTAACAAAAGTGAAAAATAAAAATCTTGGCAAAGTAGCACAAGAATAAAAGTACAATATTTCACTCCAGCTTACGTTAGTCGGCAGAGAATTGTATATACCCCGCAGAGCGGGGTATATACTTCCCCTGCCGACTTATCAGCACGTAGAGCTGTATTCTTATTCTTCTTTCTCTCTTATGCAAATTGTTTACACAACCAAGTTGCAAGGCTGTCTCTAGTAGTATATGCTCGAAGGTTGCGATGGATAATCTGAGTAGCTTTCCAGTGACCAAAAAGGTTTCGGCGCTTTAGAGCTTCTCTGTTCTGAAAATTTTAGCAATGAAAAATGCAAATATTTTTTTTAATCCAGATGTAATACTACCTAAATATATCAATAAAATGTAATAAGCATGAATTATATTAAAAAACATTTTAAAAAAAAGAAAATTGCAGTATTGGTCACCTGAACTCCTTATTTTTAAAGAAAATATATAAAATTACTTTGTTACAGTGCCAAATGTTACTGTGTACTTTTTTTATATGTTTAATCGATTTTAAATGCAAAATCCCGAACTAAATTATTTTTTTACAAATAATTAACATTTAAGTTATGCCCCGTTGCAAAGAGTTTTCATTTTTTCCTCCTTGTTAATTTAACCCATTGTTAAATTCGTTGTTGAATTTAACAACAAGTTCGTCACTCGGCTGTAAAAGAAGTTTATTCCAGACTTTTTGCAGACGTCCTGTATAATTTGTAGCCTTGATCTCTCTAATGTTTTGGTTGGCTCTCTTTTTTAGGAGAGTGTGGTCTGTAAAATATTCTAGAAAGTTATTTTTACTAATATCTTTAGCGCCATAAAAAAAATAAAACTGAACAGAAAATTATATTTTCATTTTCTTAAGTTGAGAAAATATAGACTTGATTTTATGGCCATTTTGCAGACTAATATTTAATAAATTTTTGTAATAAGCTTTATGAAATTATAAATTATTTTTATCTGCAACTATTTAGTTATTATGTATTTATAAATTTATTTTTCTTGTATTTGAGGTACGTTATGAGACTCATAACGGAACTAGTGATGTTATAAATCTATAACACAAGATTTTGTAATAATGAAAAACAACTAGAAATATCTAAAAATATATTAACAACACATTTCTTGCGGAAGAACTTGATTTATCAGGGTGGTAGGACTCAAATTAAGGGAGTTTTCCAATCTAGAAGGCCGAATTTGAGGCGTGTTTGACGGTCTATAAAAAAATAATTTATATTTTAGAATTCACAAAAAAAAAATCGAAAGTAAAAACATTTCAGAAAGTTACACGCTGTTGAAGTAAAAGTACTGAACCGATTTTCATAAAATCTTTCCTGTTCCCAAGTTGAAGTTAATCAAAGCTAATAAAAAAAAGAATGGTCACAATTTGATTATGCATGGACAACCATATATACATGTAATAACCCTTTTTTAAGTCCGTTAAAAAATGCTGATTTTTATTGTGCAAATATTAAGATATTGAGCTAATTTTTTTGTGTAAATATTAAGATATTGAGTTATTTTCGATTTGCCTACACAGCGTTGTCTGATTTGAAATAAAATCTCACTAAATTAAAAGGCATGTTCGACCTTGAAAAGGTCTAAAATATTTTTTCTAACCAATAATAATTTCTTCTAAACCTTAGACGGTATTTCTATTGTAGAAAATATTATGTATAGGGTATTTCCATTCGGACTTTCACCCAGTATAGCAGGCGATTGGAAGCTTAGGCTTTTTCGTGAAAAACGACCGGCGGGGCGCGGAAAAACGTGTTTCTGCTCATAAAAATCGCCGCCAATTAATTGGGTCTAAGTGCAATAAGCAGTGAAGGAGTATTATACATTGTGATCAGTAAAGTTTGCATCATATAGCATTTTTTTATTAATAGGTTGATTCCAAATTTGACTTTAATATTTTTTAAAACAATTCCAAAAGAGGGGTTGTTTCGGAAAATATCGAAAAAAGTTTTTCTAAATGCAATTTCAGTCCATATGCAAAATGTGTATCACAAATAACATTTTGTCTAGAAATTAATATCTAAATCTACCAAAATAGTCAGAAATCATAGATTCCTTGTAAATATCATGTTCATGTTCCTTTCACGCCATAGTTTTTAAATCATTAGGGATGGTTTATTTAAAATCAAAGACGTAGAAGACTACAGACGCTTTTATTTACAAAAACCCTGTTTGACAACAATAAAAACCAGTCTACAATCGTTTCCCCATTTTGGTTTTCTGACAAGACTGGTTTGACACTGGCAACAGTGCACTTACTACATAACTTCTTCAAACAGGCCAAAGCGTCGTTTGCTGAGCGGAAGTAGATTTTAACAAAAGCATTGTTGCCAAATTTGGTCTTTCCAAAGAAGAATAACGGCGGCAAACGTAATTTTCTTACTTAGAGACTTTTAAAATTACTATATAAGAAAGCGTTGTGAATTACCCACAGCTACAGCCTATATTGATAGGAACGTTGGATCACTTTTTTTTACAAATCTTACACTGTTGACTAAAAATTTAGTACTTCTCAGTCATTTCACTAATCCTAACCATTTTCGATAATACGTCACTTTATTACATCATGTATTTCGCACTTGAGACCATTGTTGAACCCAAAGATACAGAGCAAAATGAGTTGTATCCTGAAATGTCCTATACCGTGAAAACTCACAAACAAATCCCTTATTCTTTTGCCTACTATGTTAAATGCTACTTTGACGATTATAATTATTTTTTCAACCGTTTTAGGGATCAAGATGCGCATAAAAATTCGTAAGTTCTAATTCTTAAAGAATATTGTGCCAATATCTCCTTTACGTTTTGAACAAGAAATCTAGTTTGAAAAAGTACGGGATCACTGTCATTTATCGGGACATTTTCGAGGTGCATATTTCGATATAATTTATTTATTTACAGTAAAGTACACTACAGGGATAAATCCTAAATGGTACAAAAATTAATAAAAAGAAAATAACACACAAAACATAAAAAAACTTAAAAATACATACAAAATAAAAAAGCTTACAATACTAGTAACATACAATAGTTCCATTAAGTAAATACTCGATTAAGGGTTTAAAAATTTAATCTTAAATCAGACGTCGCCAAACCTTAGCCATCTCTTAAGAGAATACAGACCAATGTTAAAAATGTCACAATTGTGATAAAATAAGTTATAATTTTGACACATGCGGTCAATAAACGTGTTTTGACCATAATTGGTCCTATGTCCTTTCACGAAGAAGAGGGAGGTGTGACGAGTTCGACGCCTGGGAACCAAGAAATCCACCATACTCAGCAGATCACTACAGTGAATCATCCCATTAACCAGTTTATAAAGAAACAAGAGGAGAGCTTGTCTACGTCTATTCTCCAGCGTCTGCATACCACACAGAAGCAATCTAGTTTCATAGCAGACGTCTTGATACGGAAAACGATGTTTAAATAACAAATATTTAATGAATTTATGTTGTACTCTTTCAATCCTATCGATATGGCAAACATAACGGGGCTGCCAGATAACTGAGCAATATTCGAGTACACTTCTTACCAAGCAGTTATACAGTGACATAATGGCCTTCGTGCAGGTGAAGTGTCAGGGAATTTCTCTGATGAAGCCCAACATTCTGAATGCTCTGCATACGATGTGTCGATATGTAGGTTAAACGATAAGCCTTCGTCAAAAATTACACCCAAGTCATTCACTGTGGAAGAAGTTTTCAGGATTGAGTCACCAATTTTATAGACATTATGGGTGGGTGCAAGAGATTTTGTGAAATGGATAGTAGTTCATTTCGCAATATTAAGGAAAGAGAATTGCTTCACACCATTTTATAAATCGATTTAAATCGGATTGTAAAGCGTAACTATCGGCAGTGTCGGAGGTGAAGAATTTCAAATCATCTGCAAATAACAAGCAGTTACTATTTGTAAAGCAAGACGTGACATCGTTAATGAACAACAAAAACAGTACAGGACCGATGTGGGAGCCCTGTGGCACCCCGACGTCACTGCAATGTCTCGAGATATCGAGTTTAGCACAACAACACGTTGATAACGGTGATCTAAGTAGGAACCGAGCCACTTTAAGTAACTCCCCGAAATAGATAAGATGCATCTTTGTTCCTATCAAATATTCAACCCAACCAACGAGTGTATCAGACATTACGGAGCCCATGTTGAACCCTCTTTCGAAGTTTTTAACTAAAAGTTTAACCATTTATTGAAAATATTACGTTGGTAGAAGAAAATTCTTTTTTTTTTCATATTCAACCTGACATAACTTAGGGGACTAACTGTCCATAGTTAAAGGTTTAAAAAAAGCGTTATCCAAAGTTTTTATCAATACAGGGCATAAAAAAGGTGATTCTGGAACTGTGAGTAATTCACTATCCTTTCTTTGATAGTATAGTATTTTTCAAGATATAAGAAAATGACTAGACATATCGATTATCTTCGACTGCAATAAAAATCCTCGAAAGTGATCCTTTATGGCCATGCCAACAGAGGTGAGAATAGTTCAGGTCCGCACTTTACCCTATACATTTAGATATAACCTGGGGCAAATAGGACATCATAAATACTTATATATTATTCCAGTCAGATAGAAATACGACCCTGTACGGTCGGGTGCGATAATTAGGTCAACCTACCCTAGATTAGATTATTTGAGCGGAGATGGCAAAAATGACCTCCACCACTGCAACCTTACCAGATTTATTGTGGTTTCTCCTATCGTTCTTTAGAGTTCCTTGTCCGTCTTCTTAACTGGACTCCAGAGTCTTGACACTGGCCACTTCATATATCTTGCCGGTTTTGGCTTTTCCTCACCAAGCCTAGTAAACCTAAGTCTACATAGTGCTTCACAGTGGCATTACACATGTACGCCTGTTTCTTCAGCCTCCTGGCAGAACCTACAGGCTATCCTCCACCAGGTTTATGCTTTCCAGGTGCTTGTTGAATTTACAATGTACTGTTAGTTGACCTACCGATATCCTTACGACTTTACGACTGTGGCTCAGTAGGTCCAAGTAAACTTGGCCGAGCAGGTCTTAATGAACTGCTTTGCCTGTCGTTGTCCTGGTGTTTGTTCTCACCAGCTTTGAAACTCTCTGTGTACCCAACTCTTAATAGATGCTTTAAGAGGCCTGCCGAGATTCCACAGAATGGCTCCGGGCTATCATTTCCTGGCTGATCCTCTTGGCTAGGTCGTCGGCCTCTTTGTTACCTTGGTGGCCCTCGGCTCCTAGTTTGTTGCCAAGCCGACTTTTTCCAGGCCTGTATACAGTCCCCACTAGTTGGAATTAACTTTTGGAGAACTGATGGCCGTCAGGACCGCTTGGCTGTCAGAGTAAATGACGATGTGTTTTCCTACTCCTTTTCTTTAATCATCACGGCGCAATGCATTATTGCTGCGATTTCCGCTTGGAAAACCTTGGTGTGCTGACCAAGACTTAAGGTTCTCTGGTTCTTCTGCCTATAGGCTTGTCCCCATGGATGCCAGCTCCTACTCCCAGCCCATGTTGAACCCTTCTTACGAAGTTTTTAACTAAAAGTTTAACCTTTTATTGAAAATATTGTTGGTAACAGAAGAAAATTTTCTTTTTTTCATATTCAACCTGAAATAACTTAAGGGACTAACTGTCAAAAGTTAAAGGTTTAAAAAAAGCGTTGTCCAAAGTTCTTATGAATACAGGGCCTAAAAAAGGGGATTCTACAGCTATGAGTAATTCACAACCCTTTCTTTGATAGTAATTTGAAGAGTCTTACTTAGCATTACATCTTATTGAAATAAAATTGGAGTATACCTGGTAGTTCACAATAATTATGTCTAGAAAACTTGATTCCATTGGACCTCTTTGGGAGCCAAAAATTTCCTAAGAGGAGGCCTATAGGAAAAAAGGTTTATATAAACTTGTACTATTCTTTTCACGTTTTTTTTTCATATCCGGTAGATTTCCCACATTTTATCGGACAACCTGTATACAGTTAGTATTATATTGGATCCAAAAACCCCACACTTTTATAATAAGCTCCAAAGTTTTATATTCCGTTATATACAGTTTTTTAAGGGTCATGGGGATAAATTTGGCAACGTAGGTTCATCTGTGACACCGCTTATATTCAACTTTACACCGTCAGATGGCTGTGCTTTACGTTAGTTGTAGCATATGTACCTTGGGTGGGTAAACCCATTTCTATATCTAACTCTTTTGTCTTTATAGTGTAATAGACCGGCTGTGGTCTCTGTAGTCAATAAAGTGAGCTTTAGAGTCTGTAGTCTAATATGTCTTTGAAAGCAAGGATAAAAATAGTAGTAACATAGGAAAATGTATGTATATTGAAAACCAAAATACAGCATTTATACTTACTGTGTTTTGGATTTAAATATACTGTAATATTAATATTTATTTATTAGGGTGCAATTAAAAATTAGTGTTTTTTCAATTTAAATTTTTATATACAATAATAATTTTAAGTGTAATTTTTGGTACATAATGTTTTTGTATATTTTGACTAGATAGTTTGTATACACGATTTTTATTGTTGACCTATTGTAGATTTCTGTGATTAAAAAACACTCTAAAATAATATTAGCATTGTTTTATTGCAGTAAAATCCCCTATATCCCTATGTGTTGTCGTTTCATAATGTACAGGGTGGTCCGTTTATTAAGGGCCTATACCTTTTTTTGAAAACTATAAGTTATATGAGAAAAAGTTTTTAATAAAACTTGTTTCTTGTAAAAGTATCTTTAGTATAATATTTTCAGATCTTTTGCGTTTTTATATACAGGGTGGCGACACAAAGTTCTAACTACGCAGGGTTGCCAAGGTTCGCAAACTGTTACTTTTCACATTTTTTTCAATTAAATTATATATATATATATATATATATATATATATATATATATATATATATATATATATATATATATATATATATTCTCGAATGGTGTTCATAGTTTTGCAATGGACGTTTCGTTTTGCGTAACCATCATCAACTTTTTTTTCTTATGGACGCCATATGGGAATTCCACAATTTGAATGGCCCTTTTTATCACATTTTCAACGATGTATCATAAGTTACCCTTGTTGCCTGGAAAATCCGAAAAATTAACTAGAATATTTTTATAACGTAGTTGGCTTTGATTTCTCAAATCGGTGACGTGTAAATGACATTCTGTGTTTACTGTCAGTTGTGGTGTCGTTAAAAATGGGAATTCACCAATGAAGAAAAACGAGATATGGTAAAACTTTATTACAAGAATGATAGGAACAGTGTGAAAACATCGGAAGTGTATCTTAACTCGTATCCCAAGGGACA
The DNA here is from genome assembly GCA_019359885.1 of Listronotus oregonensis. Lineage (NCBI taxonomy): Eukaryota > Metazoa > Arthropoda > Insecta > Coleoptera > Curculionidae > Listronotus > Listronotus oregonensis. The sequence continues at coordinate 26,091 of JAHBCN010002250.1, forward strand.
ACCTCATCGAACTTTATTCAAATTATTGGATAGAAACCTCGCTGAGTATGGTTCGTTTGAAAGCCCAGACAAAAATATGGGGACAGAATGGATGAGGAAAGTAAAGAAAACATCGTAAATGAGGTATAATTAATGTTAAAATTCGTTTTAGGACGCAAAGTACCTAATCGATTATCTATTCGGAAAAATGTTGAAACGCGGCAATTTTCAAATACATACCGGGCATGCGTCGACTTTATGACTTAGTTCGAATTTAGGAATTAGTTACTTTTCGATCAACTGTAAAAATATTAAACCGTTTATGAAAAACTAATACATATTTTGTAGATAAATACGAATCCAGGTAAATCCACACGCCAGATACACACTGATTTGGATGTTTCTTCGCCACGTCTGTTTGGAGAGAGATCTGGAAAAGTGGTTTCAAATGCTCCAAAATCCACATATCGCAAAAACTGCACCCTGCGATTACAATTTTGTGATTGGCTACAAAGGCGACCCGATTTTCCAGCTTTTCTAGAAAATGTTATTTGAACAGATGAGAGCACTTTCACCAATTGTGGAATATTTAATCGAAAACAATGAACACATTTGGAGCATAAACAATCCCCGGTAGTTTCGAGAATTACGACCCCAAGTGCGATTCAGTCATGTCTGGGCAGGCATTTATAAAAATAGAATTTTGGGACCTCATTTTTTCAACGGAAATTTGAACGCTGAAATGTATTATCAGTTTTTGACGTCAACTTTTGAAGACTATTTGGACGATTTACCATTAGCAAACTACAACAGTATTTGGTTCCAACACGATGGTGCTCCACCTCACAACACAAGACAAGTATCTGATTATCTTTCCAAAAGGTTTGGTGACAGGTGGATTGGGAATAATGGGCCGGTAAGATGGCCAGCTAGGTCTCCAGATCACAATGTCCTCGATACATTTTTATGGGGTACGTTGAAAAACCGAATTTATGGGCAAGGCGAAAAACCAAAATATCGAGGAACTTCAATTCAACATCGTTGGGTTTGGAAGATTAAGAAGGAGAGAAATAAATCGCGCAGTTAATAACATACAGAGAAGAGTGGCGATTTGTTTAGAAAATGACGGACAGCATTTTGAACATTTGTTATAATTTTTTAGTTCTAGTTTTTAGTAATTTTCTGTTATTTAAACCATTCGGTTGTCATTTTGTTGTCTAGAGGCTTTCAACGAACCATACTCAGCGAAGTTTCTATCCAATAATTTGAATAAAGTTCGATGAGGTTGTCGTCTCTCGGGATACGAGTTAAGATACACTTCCGATGTTTTCCACTGTTCCTATCATTCTTGTAATAAAGTTTTACCATATCTCGTTTTCTTCATTGGTGAATTCCATTTTTAAGACACCACAACTGACAGTAAACACAGAATGTCATTTACACGTCACCGATTTGAGAAATCAAAGCCAACTACATTATAAAAATATTCTAGTTAATTTTTCGGATTTTCCGGGCAACAAGGGTAACTTATGATACATCGTTGAAAATGTGATAAAAAGGGCCATTCAAATTTGTGGAATTACCATATGGCGTCCATAAGAAAAAAAAAAAAGTTGATGATGGTTACGGAAAAACGAAACGTCGAGTTGCAAAACTATGAACACCTTTCGATAGAGCGGAAAAAGTGACAATGCAAATGTATTATTTATTTTGAATTCGTTGAAAAAGAAATCCAGGAAAAAATAAAACTATTTTCCAAAATTTTTTTTTTTTTCCGGATATCTCCGGAATTACTCGGAATTTTCAAACTTTCTAAACGGCATATTGTTGGTCACATAAATGCCCAACTTTGCCCCAATTTAACCATCTTCGTATCTCCTATAGTTTCCGAGATCCCAATGGTGAGAGTCGAATTTGAAACACCCGGTATATTACAAGGTGTCCAAGATAAGAAGCGCCAGGGGATCTCTGAAATGGTAAGAGATAGGTGGGTAGTTTAAATTTGGCCAAGTTGCGTATTGGGGAACTCAATAATATACCGTTAAAAAAAATGAAGTTATATTTCCTACTTCCGAAAATATGGCGATAACACATTCTCATTGGAACTTTGTGCGCTTCATCTATTGGCGAAGTCAAAAATTTCTTACGACGTTTCGTTTTCGTTAAACCATCATCAACTTAATTTTTTTAAATACACCCCATCCCTTTTTTTTGCACCGAATGCAACAAAAGCATAACTACGCCACTGGCGGAAAAGCGACATGAGAAAGGACTAAAAATAATACCAAGAAACATTTTCAAACACACTTTATTTAGTTTTCAGCCACACGACACAGTTATGTCTTTTGATCCCTCTCGAAGTCAAAAAGTTTTTGGAACACACCGGGCAAATAAACATCTCTGTTCTATTGTGCGTTTTCATGTGCTCCTTCAAGCCGTCAGATCTAGCAAACGTTTTGAAACATTTGGCACATTTGTAGGGATGAATTCCTGTATGCGTCCTTTTGTGTTGTTCTAGAAGGTATCTAAAAATGTAAACTAATGGAGAAATAAGCTTTTAGGGATTGTTATAAGTATTATTAATCTTGATTATTTTTTCCCCTTATTGATACTCTTGTTTGTTAAATAACTGAAAAATAAGGCAGTGTCTTTCCTACCTTAAAGCAAATTTCATTCCACAAAACTCACAAGAGTGTTTTTTCTCGGAAGTGTGCACCCTTTTCAGATGATCATTTAAATTCCTATTGCTCTTGAAGATTTTCGAGCAATATTCACATATGCAAGTGTTATTTTCGTGCTTTGACATATGTATTCTTAGAGATATAGAAGTTCTTCCTAAAATTTAAAACTTAATTAGTATTTAAATATTAGGGCACCTTGTATATATATATATATATATATATATATATATATATATATATATATATATATATATATATATATATATATATATATATATATATATATATATATATATATATATATATATATATATAAAAAAAAAGGGTGAAAAAATATCATGTTCACGATTTAAATGGGCGATTAGAGCTTAAAACAAGTAAAAAAATCTATATGACATATGTGTCTAAACTTGACAGATTTTTGTCATACGTCAAAGTTAGAACTTCAGAAGAAGATTTTTTTTAAAAATTTTAAAATTGAAAACTTTTGTCTTAAACACTTATCAGTAGATTTATTTTTAAAAAAAAAAAACTAAGTTTTAAATGTTACAATCTACAAATAAAAAAATATGAATCCTGGTGTCTGACGTTAAATCAGCTGTAATATTGCTCACCGGCCGGCAGCATTTTTGTTTGTTTTTAAATCGAAAAATATCCGATATGTTTTAAATTTACCAAAAACGTAGTGCAAATGTACAAAGATTTTTAAAAACGGAATGTGTGCAACCGAGAAATCTTATTCTTTAAGCAAAAAAAAAAGTGCTGTTTTAAAACATAAAAATTTTTATCGGGGAAAAAATGCCAATGTTTTAAATTTACCACAAACGTGTCAAATGTACCAGTTTTTAAAAACGGAATGGCAACCGAAAACTTATTCTTTAAGAAAATAACAAAAGTGCTTTTTAAAACATAATAATTTGTGTTTTTTAAAAATTTTTATTTAGCCTTTTTTTTGGTAAGTACAACTATTTTTTTAATAACAAATAAAAACCAAACAATAATTATTTGTTGTTTTTTTTTTAAATTTTTAAATTTTATACTAAATAAAAATAAATTGCAAGAAGAATTTTTTTTTATTTGTATGTAAATGAACATCTCCTTTAAAAAAGTAAATATGAAAACCATCGCAAAAAGTCTTCGTCGGTCGACCGCATTCTATGAAACAGGCGCGGTGTTGCCAATTTTTTTTAAAATTTAAAAAAGGTCATAATTGGAAAACGATTAACTTTTGACCCATATGTTTTTGGCTTTTTCGACTTGTTTTGAGCTCCACTATCGTCCATTAAAATGATGAGCATCATATTTTTTACACCCTGTATATATATATATATATATATATATATATATATATATATATATATATATATATATATATATATATATATATATATATATATATATATATATATATATATATATATATATATATATATAATAATAATAATAATAATAATAATAATAATAATTAATTTAATTGTTTCCATCTGTATACAATAATACAAAATACCTCCTTGGGGAGGTGTAGAAAGTGTCACACAATTTAACATAAAAAATACAGTTTAAAATATTATATTCTATAATTTAAGTTAAATCTAGACAAAATCAGTTATCACAGAATTTTAAAGAATTCCCACTTATAAAAGGGGGTTTGAGCAAGAATGTTTTAACCTTTTTAAAAATATTTTTCAGGCAGCAGTCTAACTTCATTTGGAACCCCTATTCCAAATTTTGAGAAGGCTGCAGTGACGTTTTTTTGAACAAAGGATAGTTTGTTCTATCCAACAAAAATCATTTTTGGTTCTTGTACTAAAATTGTGCCTTTTTTGTTACTTTCAAATAAAGATTTATTTTGTGTTAGGTTTTTTTATTGATTCATAAATATACAAATTAACAACTGTAAAGAGTTTTTATTCCTAAAAATGGTCTACAGCTCTCTAGCTTCCAATTTAAACATAACTCTCAAACACCTCTTTTGCAGAATCTGCACTCTACCAGCATCTACCGAGTTTCCCCAGAAAACAATCCCAAGCGTATTTTTGACATAATCTGTGCATGATAGACATTGCTCAGTCACCCCAATCTCGCCCAATAATACCTTTAAGGTATAGCATCCTCTTATATACACCCGACAGTTCGGTGTGCGCTTTCCAGTCCAGTCTATGATCGATTGTCATCCCCAAGAATGAAATATATATATATATATATATATATATATATATATATATATATATATATATATATATATATATATATATATATATATATATATATATATATATATATATATATATATATATATATATATATATATAATATATATATATATATATATATATATATATATATATATATATATATAAATATATATATATATATATATATATATATATATATATATATATATATATATATATATATATATATATATATATATATATATATATATGGCAGTGCTTTTGCCACTTTTATATCAAAAATTACACAAATTAGGTCCACCCGGTATAAACAAGGCTATTGGTTTTTAATCTAATGTTTAACCCGTATGCAACCCAGAAACACTATTACCTGCATAGTCACACTGTTCACATTTATATTGCCTTTCCTCACTGTGTATTTTCAAATGAAGAACCAACGAACTTTTCGTGGCAAAGTCTTTACCGCAAACATCACAAAAATGAAGTTTCAGTTTCATATGTCTGGCAGTGACGTGGTCTCTAAGAAGTGGGGCACATGTAAATGTCAATGAACAATGTGTACATCTAAAAATTAAATAAAATAATAATAATAATATTGCTCTATTATATATAAGATTATACATCTTTTTGACAATGCAGAATTAAATAAAATTACGATAATAACAAAAAATGATAATAAATTATATAATATTATGAGGAAAAAAGACAATACAATGGTTCTATGCAATTAATATTCTAAAGTATCTTCAAAGTATTAATAAGTTTTTGACTGACAATTTAATTTTATTTAAACTTTCTTTATTTTTAAAATTAGCAAGTTAAAAATAAATATATATTTTTTTAGTTATACCAAAAGGAATGATTTTTTTTTAATTAAAGAAGAACATGTTTAAATTATAGAAAACATATAGAATATCTCCGAAATTATCTACTACCTTTAATAGGAATTTTGTTCAAGATTCGGAATTATACACCCTCCAAATTGTTAAAAAATATTTATTATAATTTAGTACACTTAAAATTGCAATATTTAATTTCAATATGGGGTTCAGCAAACTTAAAAATATTAACACCTTTAAAAAGACTTCAAAATGAAATTATTAAATGTATTCATAAGTTACTATATCTTGAACCAAGAATTAATTTGTATAAAACAAATAATTATTTTGATATTAATCAAATATTCAAAATGAAAACATGTATATTCATTCATTCCCTGAAAGTAAAAGAAAAAAATTCAAATATCATACTTAAAAATATTAGTATTCATGGGCATAATACTAGACAAACATATTTATTACAAACAATTCAAATTAAAAGTAATTTTGAAATGAGATCAATATACCATAATGGAATAAAAATGTATGTCTACCAATAAGAATTAAAAAAAAAACTGCCCTAAAAATGCTGCTATATAAAGAATATTTATTTCTTTTACTAAAACTAAATCTGTCACTTTAAAACAAAATACTTACTTAAATTTATCAGTGTGCTTATTGAGATGTAACTTCATACTTTGCTTTTGCACTGGTGTCCCACAGATGTGACAAGGTATTTTGTGACTTTTTTCATGCTGGACAAGTTCTTGTTTATTTGAAAATGTCTATAGGAAAAGGCAAATTGTTCCATAATTTACAAATTAAGATAATTTTAGTATAATAAAGTTAATTGGTTAATTTCTATGGACACATGGAGAATTCCAGTTTTGCATTATCTTAAGAGAAATATATTCAAAAAAGTTTACAAGTAAAGATAAGAAAAGGAGACTAGAAAACCTTAATTTTACTTACCATTTTACATTTTGCACAATTAAATACAGCCTCTCCATTATGATCATTCTGGTGATCTATATAATCAGTATAATATTCAAAAGTTTTTTTACAAAATTCACAGTTGTAGACCTCAGACTCCATTGTAACAGTATTATCTTCTTTTACTACAGAAGGTTTAGTATCCTAAAATATATACATCTAACAGGTACTGGTAGAGTATTGGTAAAAATTAAGAATAAAAAGTTTTCAGACTTACAATTGGATTTTCTGAAAATAAATTTACTCTCTGAATCTCATCAATTTTTTCTGAAAAATCTAACTGCTCGGAAGGAATGTTTAAACTATCTTGAGAATTATATACAACTTCAATCTTCCATTTTGTTCGTTACATAACGGACCATTCTTTTGATTTATAATTACAGAATTTGTTCTAGTTCTATGTTCTGGTTCAGAAGTGATAATGCTTGAAAGTTGATCGTTGAATAGCTCTACGCTTTCTATTTTTACATTTTTGCCCTGTTTTATTTCCACATTCTCATGTGGTTGTGCCTCCAGGGTTGCTTTTGATTCCCAACACATAACTTTGAATTCGTGCCAATCGTTAAGTTTTTTTAAGCATATGCTGCACAGTACTTTCGAGTAGTTTTCTTTGGAACTTATCTGAAACAGGACCTTTTTAGATTAATTTTTGATGTGTATATACGAGATACTTTGCGGTTGAAGGATAAAAAACATGGGTCAAATATTTTTTACCAGTTCATATTTACTATCTCCTTATCCTTTCTTAAGAAAAACAAAATATTTATTAAAATTACTGAAAATAATGTCCTTACCTCAATTGAAACACATTCTTTTATTCTTAAAATTAATCCATAAGTGATCGGTACTTTGTTTTTTGTCATACACAAACATAGCCTACAAGTTTTCATGTTTTTTGGTTTTCCTTTCTATCTTTTTTTCTTAGAAAAAATGAAAAAAAAAATATTTAAAAGAAAATGACGTTGACATATAGACAAATAACCATTTGGGACAATTGATTATAGTGATCCCATGATACTATTATAGAAGATAAAACCACTTGGCGATTTAATTTCGTACGACGTTGCGCATGACGTCATCTTTAAACAATTCTGCTTGTCGGTTGGGAAAGCAGGGGGTTTTTAAACCCTTTTTAAGTTTATTGTATTTTTTGGCATTACTTATGAGTTTAAAAATAAAAAAAATCATGCCTTAATCCATCTAACATTTAAACAGAAATCGGAATGCCAATATTAAAACCTTTGCCGTTTCAAATTGTCATCAGTGAAATAGGGGGGGAGATAGGCTTATCTCATGCGCGGGGTTTATTTTTCTCGAGTAATAGTATCATGGTGCCATCCAGAGTCTATTTAATCTAAATAGACTCTGGTGGATCCGATGGCATATTTTAAAACAGGACCATAGAGACTAAAGACAAGGAGGACCATCTCTTTTGGCTCTTTGGCTCCAACGACTATATAATAAAGGATCAAGGGTGATAAACCTAACAAGGAGTGTTCGATCCCATTTAAGCCCATATACCCCAATTTAAATGTCAATTCGGTATTTGTGACGTAATCCGTTTGCCTGTTTGTTTTGTTTACAAGTGGTATAAAGTCTTAATTTTTTAAAATGTTATACATTACAGTTCTAATAGTAAATACATATCCAAAATAGTATTTAAAAGAAAATTTAACAAAAATTGATAAAATAAATCTACCTTCTGGGCAAAATGGGCAAACGGGTGACATCCAAATATAACCTATATTCCCGGGAAAAAAATAAAATCGAGCCTCCTTGTTAAGTTTACCACCCTTGCTAAAGGATGGCGTTTGCCGATTTTGTCTGGGTGTGGGAAACGCGTCTATGCGTTGCTCTTTCCACCGGGGAACTGAAGGAACTTTTGTGTTTCTGTTGCTTGTTGCTGAAAAAGGTTTCCCAAAGTTCCTCAAAGTTTCTAAGTTTTTTCTTGTTTCGGCAACAACTGTTGCATGTTTACGATTGTTGCTGGTTTCCACTTTTGGGTAAACTTCAAAAGAAGTTCGGCAACAACAGGGAACAGAAACATATTGTTTTCTGAGTGGAAGCAGATACTGCAACTTTTTTAATGCATTGGTAGGTGCATGCCACCATTTTCACTTCTATCATGGAGACTTGGTTTCACCCAATATTTGTGTTTTCTTTTTTTCTTTTTTTCCGACAACACTATATAGGCCGCGCTGCTGCCGCTTTTTTATCATCTTGATCCATGTTTATCAACCGCGGTGGAAACACTAACTAAAAGTTGCTCTCTCTCAGTTACCAGAAACATTAAAAGTTCTGAGTGGAAACAAAAAAGTTTACATTTGTTGCCTTTAAGTTACAAAATACAAACAAGAAGAAACACAAGGCAAAAAAAAAATGTTGCTTAATGTTGCTATTTGTTCCTCCGGTGGAAACTTAGCTTTATATAGCATGTATAGCATTTCCTACGAATTTAGGCAATGTTTCTTAAAAGCAAAATATATTGTAAGGGAAAATTTGGATCCTATAATTTGAAAATATTGTCTTTACGTTTAGAAATTTTAATAAATTTTATATTTTATAATAAATTAAATTTAAAGCGAAAAATTATATGATACATACAGTTTTATTATTCTTTTTTGTCTTAAATCATTTTATAAAATTAATTTGGAATCTTTAAAAACAAGTATAGGTATAAACATAAAGGATCTACACACATTTATTTAGAAACAATAAACAATACCCATAAGAAAAAAATAATATTTATAATTAGAATAAATCATAGTCACATTTAATTATTGTTACCAGTGGCGTTCGTACAGAATTTGACCTGCCCATTTTGGCACATAAAAAAAAGTGATACACTAAAATATGCTTCTTGATACATAGAACATGTATGCCAAATTCCGTTAAAATATCTAAAGTGGTATTACAGATATTAATAATAAATGATTTATTTTAAAAAAATTTACCACCCCGTATCTCAAAAGCTAAGACGTTTAGGACATACGTTCATATAAAGCTTTCTTCTTAAAATGGACCAAAAAATTGCCTCTTTTAATATTGACGTACAATTAAAAAACACCCCGTATAATGTAAAAAAAAATTCCAACCAAGATATTTTATTTCTCGTAAACAGTTGATTTTATCGATGTCAATCAAGAATACCTTTTTTTAGTTTAAGGTTAAAGCTATCTAAAAATAATATTGTTGAGCCTTTATCATACAGGGTGTTAAAAAATTGCTATTATTGTGTATAAAGTCCCTCCCTGGCAAACTAAATAAGCCAAATATGATTTAATAGGTTCATTTTAAGAAGACTTATCTAGTAACCATCATATTAAAAACATATTAAATTACGCCTAGTTTTTTAATAAACTATTTTCTTTATCTCTTAGATATAAAAAACCTTTTTAAAAATAGTGAAGTACATGGTTTTTTAAAATAAGGTTCTAGGGTTGCTTCAAGGTTGGTTACTCCTTTAACCAATATCTACGTACAGCATAGAAAAATATTACTTATAAATAACTATTCAAAGTTCAATTTAAGCATACCGTACAAGCCCCTACAATTTTTATATCAATAAATATTTTTTTTGGAAAACGAAAAATTAATTATATGTTCTAGTCCAGATAGTACCCTTATTTTTATACGGCACTAGGTTTTTCAGCGTTATCTTACTAATATAACTTTCTACATTCACAAAATACCCGACCCCACATTGAAAAGTCTAGTTTTCCGCTTATCCACCATGTGCCACGGAAAATTGACTGCATAAGGCTTAAAACAAACATTTTCGTTAATGCAGAGTCTTATATTACATAACATGAGTAGCAAACTCTTCCCTCGTCATAGTCATAGTCTATTATATAATATTATCTAAATGTTGTGTACCATAATGTATATTCCATTCACTTAGCTTAGGTATCCTGGTTGCATTAAGGATTTTTACTCTTTAATTAGTTTTTATATTAACCAAAGTAGCAAGACTTTATACCGGGTGTCCAAATAAGAAAGGAGGCCGGCTGTATCTCAGAAAATGTTTATCGCACAGCGTTGGGGAAAAATATTTTTGGTAAAAGTGGTCAAGTAAAATAGCTGGAAATTATTTTCAAGTTTCTGAAATGGCCGTAGGGGCGTAACTGCAATCTTGAATCTAAAAAGTGATGTTTCTGTGAATTTTCCTATATTAACCCACAAAAAAATACCTGATCTTTAAAGTCGAAGATATCTGAACCTTTTTGTTTGACAAATTTTGCTGTATCTCTAAAAATAAAATCATGAGGGGTATTCAAAGGATTCCGTAAAAAACACTCTGTATCTTCAAAACGGCTAAACCGATTTTAACAAGCTTAGGCTAGTTGACAAGAGCTTTTCTTGGGCTATAAATGTTATAATATTTGAAGTTTTGTTAGTTTCACAATTCGCCGCTAGAGGGCGTTTTTCGATATTCCGACAGAAATGGTTAATTTTCTCAAAAAAAATTAAATGCATTGGTATAATTTTTTTTATAAAAGGTAGCTAAATAATGCCTAAACAAGCGTTATAGTTTTTGAGATATTGACGTATAAAATTTTCTTTGGTCTAAATATTAGGTAAGGAACAAGACATCGAGATGCGGTTTACGCGACCTTGTTTAGGCATTATTTAGCTACTTTTTCATAAAAAAAATTATACAAATGCATTTAATTTTTTTGAGACAATTAACCATTTCTGCCGAAACGTCGAAAAAGGCCTCTAGCGGCGACATGTGAGACTAACAAAACTTCAAGAATAGCTCTTTTCAACTAGCCCAAGTTTGTTAAAATTGGCTTAGCTGTTTCGAAGATACAGGGTGTGTTTTACGGAAACCTTTGAATAACCCCCACCACTTTATTTTTAGAGATACAGCAAAACTGTCAAACAAAAAGGTTCAGATTATCCTTGACTTTAAAGATCAGGTATTTTTGTTACGTTAAAATAGCAAAATTCAAAAACATCACTTTTAGATTCAAGGTTGCAGTTACGCCCTTAGCGGCCATTTCAGAAACAATTTTATTTTTTTAATCGATAGACGCTAAACGAAATTGGTTATTTACATTTATCTTTTGAGGCTACAGCCCTTTCGCTCTCATGGACGAGCCGCCATTGTTGTACATATTCTGGCAACCATGCTTTAAAAATTGAAACCTTTAAAACAAAAAACAACAACGTCAAATTATATTAAACACGGGCTAATCTGTTAAATACCATGATGCCTTTACAAAGTAAATAAATTATATATCTAGCAGAAATAAATTACACAAAAGGTATGATTCACTACGAACTCCGTTATCGAGATAAGAAAAAAATCTAAAAAACATCTTCGAACCCGTAAAGAATATGAATCATTTGTGTACGAGATACTGAACGGGTAACATCGGAACAAGGGACCTAAAAATTGTTTTCAATTAAGTGTAAATAATGTGAAATTATGTGTTAAAAAGGCACTAGTGAAATGAAATAAGTAAATATACAGTGGTAGTGATGTCAAATAAGTGGAAATATACTAGTAGTGACGTGAAACAGAACTATCAAAGGATTACAAAAGTGCGTACCGGGTCCCCACAAAGCCCGGGACGATATCATCGTATTGGTATGTACTGATTTAATTTTTTTTGTTGGATTCTTTTAAATATTATTTTATTTTATTTTTATTTATTTATTTAATTTCCAATTAACATAGCTTATTACAGGGAATATAATAACATTAAAAAAATTAATTTAATAGTAATTAATTTTACCAAGAATTTGTTAATAAAAAGTCAGATTAATTTTGAATATTTTTATATGTATTTTAAACATTAATACTTTAATTATTTTTTAATTTTTATTGCTAGATTATTATACATTTTTATTCCGTTATGAAGGATTGCTCTTATTCAAAAATTACTTTTAATTTAAATTGTTTGTAATAAATCTGTTTGCCTAGTATAATGCCCATGTAAATTATTAATATTATTAAGTATAATATTTGAATTTTTTTCTTTTAATTTCAGGAAATGAATGAATTTACATGTAATGTGTATACAGGGTGTCCCAGAAGTAATGGGACACAGAGCAACAGCAGATTCCTTTGGTCGAAATAATGAAATTAACGTAAACTTGCCTTATTTCGAAGTTGATAATAACTAAGATACAGGGTGTCAAACTTTTAATTTTGTTTTTGTTTTTTCGTAATAATTTCTTAACTAATGACAAAGCGGTACAAAATTGGAGATTTGGAGTTCTTTGAGGCAGAAATTTAAATTGTCCATACTTTTGATGTTCCTGTAGAGAGGCGAATACGGCCTACCCACTTGTTTTAGGTGGCATACTTTTAAGCTTAGTACATTGACCTTTTTATTAAAAAAGAAGTTACTATAATTCCCTCTGCGTCAGAAATGTATACCTCATTCAGGTCTCTAGACAACTGTTTTCAAAAAAAATGCAATATAAAGGACGCCGCAATTTTCCCATGAAAAATGGTTTTGGCCAATTGTTTTCAAACTTTGCAAAGTAATAGTTTTTAACCCGCTAATCAAAAGTCTTCACGGGCACAAAATTCTCCAAATCCCTAGTGACCTTTAAGGCTAATTTTGAGGGGTTAGAGGGGTTTTTGGATTTTGTGCCTGTGACACTTTTTGATCAGCGTGTTAAAAACTATTATTTTGCAAGTTTAAAAACAGTTGGCCAAAAACCAATTTCCATAGGAAAATCGAGGGGTCCTTTAAAATGCATTTATCTCGAAAACAGTTGCTCCTAGAGACCTAAATAAAGTATACATTTTTAACGCAAAGGAGTTATAGTTACTTTTTAATAAACAGGTCAATATACTAAGCTTAAAAAAGTTATGCCCAAACTAAAACAAGTGGGTAGGCCGTAGCTGGCGCCCTCTACCAGCAACATCAAAAGTATGGACAAATTCGAATTTCTTGTCTCAAATCCCCAATTTTGAACCAATATGTTATTTAGTTAAGAAATTATTACGAAAAACGAAAACATAATTAAAAGTTTGACACCCTGTATCTTAGTTATTATCAGCTTTGGGATAAGGCAAGTTTACGTTAATTGCATTATTTTGACCTAAGGAATCTGCTGGCGCTCTGTGTCCCATTACTTATGGGACACCCTGTCTATTAGAAAGAGATGATACGATGCCGTTCTTTTGACTTTTCCCTGCTTGAATAAGCAATGTTGCCAAATGTTTTCTAATAATTTGTTTTTATTGAAGGTTGTTTATTTCCGTTTAACAGAAATGAAGTTTTTTTATAGAAAAAACTAACCAGAACTAACAAACAACAATTTCCAAACTATTACATAGTCCTGGTTAGTTCTGGTTAGGTTTCTGGTAAATTTTCTTTATTATAAATGTGTCAAACAAAATAAAAAAAAAATCTGATATCTAAAAGTTTTCGATATGTTATAGCCCAAAATAGGGTGGACCCCGCTTTTAGATAATCACCTTATTTAAAAATGTATTATTAATTTTTGTAATTTGTCTATTATTATTGAATACATAAATGCTCTTAGGCTAAATTTAAATCCTTTTTTTTTTCCGACAACGTTGCAAAATCTGACCTTTTACTTAACCTAACTACAAAAGTTTTTTCCGAATTTTAATTTCATTTTTCTCTGGAAAAATGCCAGGGTGGTCCTGAATTAACTTGATGAACTTAACGGTTTTCGAGATATAAATTGAGAGAGTACTAGCCACTTTTAAAATAGTTTCAAATAAACATTTTGCCTTGTTTATGTTTATTATTTTCATAAAAAATAGGAGTTTTATTCACATAATTCCGCTTAACATTTGTGAGTTTTGAAAAAACACAAAACTTTCAAAATAAAAAAAATTAGAAAAAAACTCTAATTTCCAGTGAAAACAAAATTACAAATATTAAAATTGAGTAATTTTTTCCTAGAATACAATCTCAAACCAATGTTACAAGTTCTAATGTATTAACCTATTTTTTTTTTGTTTCAGAAATGCGTGACGTGTGTGGAAATCTGCTCTTTTAGGGTTTTTCCTACACCAACGTCGGTGGGTTAAAAGCGCGTAGTACACCTTTCCGAAAGTCTAAAAAGGTCTGGGCAAGCCGGCTTGTCCTGGGTATATCGATGCCCAATTGTTCGTTCCCTGAAGAGCAGAATGAAACCAATGGACTAGTGTAAAAGACGAAAAACTAGCTAAAATAATGTAGAACTAAAATATACATAAATAACCGCGGCGCGTTATTTTTCAGGGTGGCATAAGATACAGAAGCCAATCACGGGAAAATCGTACCGTCTTTTTAAGTCTAACGTACCTCTGAAAAGATCGGATGGATCGGGATAGTACATCGATCCAGTCTCAAAGTCTAACGTACCCAAGGGATTGGATGGATCGCGACACTTTCCGGTCTTTTTTTGGCTAACGTTCGAAAAAGATCGGATTGATCGTATCGAATCGCTAGTAATTTATCTTATTGTGAAAAATATTAATTCCTTAATTAACAATATAATTAAGCAAAGCAGAAAAACTGTGCTTTGTTCCTAGATTCTTAAATTTAAATTTTACTTTAATATCAGTAGATATACCGATTGGTTTCTGGTTCTGTTTGGTTGTTGCTCCCAGGGCCAACTGTTTCTTGCCTATATCTTATGGCCCAGGCCTACGACTGGACCTAACCCCCACTTGCACAAAAAACATAAAAATTATCCAGTTAGTAATGTCCCTGACTTAAGGTTAGGTAAAAATCAAGTATTTCTAAATGATGCAAGTGGGAGTATGGGACTTTAATCAAGTGCCATCATGAAAACATAAAATAATCTTTAATGTTCGAGACACAAGCTTTGGATTGGAGCAGAGAGGAGTGGAGCAGATTATGGGGCAGTGTGGTGGACATCTGCTCCACCGATGTCTTCAGGTTTAACACAGGTAAGATGCTTTATTTTCACTAGTAAGAATAATTTATTTTACATATTATTGTAAGCAAGAGATTTAAAAAAAAGCGAGTTTAAATAATCTGTTATTAAAGGGGATCTAAGTATATAATAAATACCATTTTAAGATAAAAAAAAATGAGAATAATATAAATTAAATTAAAAAAAAATCCAAGGGGGAAATTGGTCGTGCCTTCTAGAAAGAAAAACTCCTTGTCGCGTTCAATTTATTAGCCATTGTCAAGACATATTTAGTTAAAATGGGTAGCATCTATCCACAGAAGAAGCTTGTAATTTTTAAAATTCTTTTTAAGGTCATTTCAATATAACTAGTACCATATTACTTCTTTTAAGTAGTGGTGGTATGTATTTGAATCAAATAATTCTTGACAACAAAATAATTTTTGACAAAAAAGCAAATGCGTTAAAATATTTTTAATTAGGGAAAATTAAGGGTTAAAAAAACTTAAAGCAAATACAATAGATAATTTGTGGAATTCAAAGTTTTTTTCTTTTGTTTCAGGTTAGTGGGCCCCTAGTAGTAAGTAGTTTCTTTTGGTGGAAAATCCCTGGCGATTTTTTTTTATTAGTAATTTTTGGAGACGTACACGTAAATAAACTTGTCTGTATATTTGACCCAAAAATTATTTTATTATAAATTTTATGTTTTTTAGGAAAACAAGCTAAAATGTTTTTATTTTTATTTTTTTTAATAAAGATATATGTTATAAGATATTTCTAATATTAGATAAAACAGGATAATTACCCAAAAAAGCACCGCAGGTGCAAAATTTTGTTTTTTAAAATAGCTAATACCCTTTGCTCAATTACTTTCTAACATTAGTACATTAGTATTTGTGTTAAATTAGGTTAATTTATTTTAAAAAGCATTACGGACGCCTCAATTGTTTCTTTATGTAGACAATGCTGTATCAAGAGCATTTTGTGCCTCAGTTTTTTTTTAAATATGGGCAACACTGTACCAGTAGTATTAATTTATGAATGTAGAATGCAGTATAAGAGTTAGTATCTTATGTTATTATGAAATTTAGTTGATAAACAACAAAAAAGCGTTGCAGACGCCACAGGAAAACATTTATTTAATATTAGGGAGAATAGATAGTTAAAAAACAAACAAAAAAAGCGTTGCAGACGCCTCAATTTGTTTAAATATGGGCAATATTGTGCAAAAGTCTTAATTTATGAATGTAGTATATGAGTTAGCATCTTATGTTATTAGGAAATCTAGTTGATAAACAACAAAAAAGTGTTGCAGACGCCACAAGGGAACATTCATTTAATATTAGGGAAAATAGATAGTTGAAAAAAAAGCGTTGCAGACGCCCTATTTTTTTAAAATATTGGCAATACTGTACAAATAGTCTTAATTTATAAATGCAGAATGCATTATATGAGTTAGTATCTTATATAATTAGGGAATCTAGTTGATAAACAACAAAAAAGCGTTGCAGACGCCACAAGGGAACATTTATTTAATATTAGGAAGAATAGATAGTCAAAAACAAACAAAAAAGCGTTGCAGACGCCTCCTTTTTTTTGAAGGGCAATACTGTACAAATAGTCTTAATTTATAAATGTAGAATGCAGTATAAGAGTTAACATCTTATGTTATTAGGAAATCTAGTTGATAAACAACAAAAAAGCGTTGCAGACGCCACAAGGGAACATTCATTTAATATTAGGGAGAATAGATAGTTGAAAAAAAAAGAAAAAGCGTTGCAGACGCGTTAATTTTTTTAAATATTGGCAATACTGTACAAATAGTCTTAATTTATAAATGCAGAATGCAGTATATGAGTTAGTATCTTATGTTATTAGGGAATCTAGTTGATAAACAACAAAAAGCGTTGCGGACGCCACAAGGAAACATTTATTTAATATTAGGATGAATAGATAGTTAAAAAACAAACAAAAAAAGCGTTGCAGACGCCACAAGGGAACATTCTTTTAATATTAGGGAGAATAGATAGTTGAAAAAAAAAAAAGCGTTGCAGACGCCTTAATTTTTTTAAATATTGGCAATACTGTACAAATAGTCTTAATTTATAATGCAGAATGCAGTATATGAGTTAGTATCTTATGTAATTAGGGAAT
This sequence comes from Listronotus oregonensis, assembly GCA_019359885.1. NCBI lineage: Eukaryota > Metazoa > Arthropoda > Insecta > Coleoptera > Curculionidae > Listronotus > Listronotus oregonensis. The sequence continues at coordinate 43,773 of JAHBCN010002250.1, forward strand.
TTAGTTTATAAACAACAAAAAAGCGTTGCAGACGCGTTAATTTTTTTAAATATTGGCAATACTGTACAAATAGTCTTAATTTATAAATGTAGAATGCAGTATATGAGTTAGCATCTTATGTTATTAGGGAATCTAGTAGATAAACAACAAAAAAGCGTTGCAGACGCCACAAGGGAACATTCATTTAATATTAGGGAGAATAGATAGTTGAAAACAAAAAAAAAGCGTTGCAGACGCCTTAACTTTTTTAAATATGAACAATACTGTACAAATAGTCTTGGTTTATGAAAAAACAGTCATTACCAAATAAATATATTTTTGTTTAGAAGGCAAATGGTATTAGCTATTTTTTTATTATTTGCATATTAACAAGTTTATTATTATGTATCAATGGCCTTTTGTGATTATGGAAAACAAGATAAATAATCAAAAAAGCATCGCAGATGCAGATTATTATTTTTATAAATGTAAAAAGCTATGTATAAATTAAGATGTTCTGTATATAAGGAATGTAGTTGAAAAACAACACAAAAAGCATTGCAGACGCCACAATTTTTCTTAATGTAGACAGTAATATCGCAATTGTTCTTAAATATTAAGGCGGACAAAATAGTTAAACAACACAAAAAAGCGTTGCAGACGCCACCAGGCAACATTTCTTTAATAATAGGCAGTACAAAATCGTTTAAAAACAACCCAAAAAAGCGTCGCAGACGCCCCAATTTTTTTCTAATGTAGATCGTGCTGTAGTAATAGCTGTTTAATAAAACACGCAAAATATAAATTAAAAATGGTCATTATCAATAGATATTTTTTTCTTAGAAGGCAAATGGCCAAAAATTCGCCATTTTTCTCATGTTTACATATAACAAGTTTATTATTATAATAATTTGGGGTACCTAACTGTCGGTTAGGGTGTGGTAAATTTGCTAGGAGGGTAAATTCAATTCTCTACTGAAGAAGTCTGCTGGATTTTATAGCTTTTAGTACCCATTTTACGAGGGTGCTCTAATGGCATAGTTCCCCTGACGCCAATCCCCTCCTGGGGGTTTTTCTCGACTATGGGGACCATAATAAGGTTATATAATTTGGCTGATTTCTGTTTAAGGGTTTAAGGGAAAATAAGGAATTTTTCTGCATATAGACAGTGCTGTATTTATCTTAGTAATTAGAAAACCAGATAAATAATTAAAAAAGCATCGCAGATGCAAAATATTTTTTATGCATATAGGAAGCACTGTAATATCTAAAAAAATCTTTATTTTGGGAATTTTTTTATGTAAATCAAATAATTAATTAATAAAGCATCATAGGAGTATAATATTGTTTTTAAAAATAGCTAATTCGCAATATTACTGTCTACATAGTAATTGTGTTTAAATTATGCGCAACAATTTTTGTATGAATGTATCAGCGTATAAATAAACCAATTTATTATCTAAAATAGATATCTTTAATTTAAATATAAATAAAAGTTATTAAAAATAAAAAATATTTAGCTCCATTTTTCATTTATTTTCCTTTAAAAAAAAACTGTTTAAACAAAAAAGCGTTGCAGGCGCCACAATTTTTTTAATGAATGTAGGGAGCAGAGTACTTTCTAATGTTTTTTTTAGCATCTTTTATTTTTCTATAAATATACCAATTCAATTAAATTTAATATTTTTTTTGTAATTTGTATATTATTATGCTCTTAGGCTAAATTTATTTTTTTTTATCCGACAACGTTGCAAAATCTGACCTTTTACTTAACCTAATTACAAAAGGTTTTTTCGAATTTTAATTTCATTTTTCTCTGGAAAAATGCCAGGGTGGTCCTGAATTAACTTGATGAACTTAACGGTTTTCGAGATATAAATTGAGAGAGTACTAGCAACTTTAAAAATAGTTTCGAATAAACATTTTGCCTTGTTAATGTTCATTATTTTCATAAAAAAAATAGGAGTTTTATTCACATAATTTCGCTTAACATTTGTGAGTTTTGAGAAAACAATTTTTCCAAAATTTCAACACAAAACTTTCAAAATAAAAACAGAATTTAAAAAAAACACTAATTTCAGTGAAAACAAAAGTACAAATATTAAAATTGAGTAAATTTTTTCCCTAGAATACAATCTCAAACCAATGTCACAAGTTCTAATATATTAAGCTATTTTTTTTTTGTTTCAAATATGCGTGACGTGTGTGGAAATCTGCTCTTTTAGGGTTTTTCCTAAACCAACGTCGGTGGGTTAAAAGCGCGTAGTACACCTTTCCGAAAGTCTAAAAAGGTCTGGGCAAGCCGGCTTGTCCTGGGTATATCGATGCCCAATTGTTCGTTCCCTGAAGAGCAGAATGGAACCAATGGACTAGTGTAAAAGACGAAAAACCAGCTAAAATAATGTGAAACTAATATATACATAAATACCCGCGGCGCGTTTTTTTCAGGGTGGCATAAGATACAGAAGCCAATCACGGGAAAATCGTACCGTCTTTTTAAGTCTAACGTACCTCTGAAAAGATCGGATGTATCGGGACAGTACATTGATCCAGTCTCAAAGTCTAACGTACCCAAAGGACTGGATGGATCGCGACACTTTCCGGTCTTTTTTTGGCTAACGTTCGAAAAAGATCGGATTGATCGTATCGAATCGCTAGTAATTTATCTTATTGTGAAAAATATTAATTCCTTAATTAACAATATAATTAAGCAAAGCAGAAAAACTGTGCTTTGTTCCTAGATTCTTAAATTTAAATTTTACTTTAATATCAGTAGATATACCGATTGGTTTCTGGTTCTGTTTGGTTGTTGCTCCCAGGGGCAACTGTTTGTTGCATATGTGTTATGGCCCGACGACTGGACCAAACCCCCACTTGCACGAAAAACATAAAAATTATCCAGTTAGTAATGTCCCTGACTTAAGGTTGGGTAAAAATTAAGTATTTCTAAATGATGCTAGTGGGAGTATGGGGCTTCAATCAAGTGCCACCATGAAAACATAAAATAATCTTTAATGTTCGAGACACAAGCTTTGGATTGGAGCAGAGAGGAGTGGAGCAGATTATGGGGCAGTGTGGTGGACATCTGCTCCACCGATGTCTTCAGGTTTAACACAGGTAAGATATTTTATTTTCACTAATAAGAATAATGTATTTTACTTATTGTAAGCAAAAGATTAAAAAAACGAATTTAAATAGTCTTAAATAATCTGTTGTTAAAGGGGATCTTAGTATATAATAAATAATCTTAATTAAAAGTTTTTCTCTTTTGTTTCAGGTTAGTGGGCCCCTAGTAGTAAGTAGTTTCTTTTGGTGGTAAACCCTAGCGATTTTTTTATTAGTAATTTTTGGGGACGTACACGTTAATAAACTTGTCTGTATATTTGACCTAAAAATTATTTTAGTAGAATTTTTTTTTTTGAAAAACAAGCTAAAATGTTTTTTATTTTTAATTAAAGAAAAAAATTAATAAAAATAAATTTTAAAAGTTTTAAGACAAATATACTGCTGTCGTAACAAAGAATGTCGTATCTGAAAAATCTTTTTTATAAGATAATTCTAATATTAAGCAAAACAAGATAATTAACCAAAAAAGCACCGCAGGTGCAAAATATTGTTTTTTAAAACAGCTAATACCCTTTGCTCAATTACTTTCTGGCATCAGTAGTTGTGTTAAATTATGTTATGTTATTTTAAAAAGCATTGCGGACGCCTTAATTATTTCTTCATGTAGACAATGCTGTATCAATAGCCTTTTGTGATTATAGAGAAAAAAAGCGTTGCAGACGCCTCATTTTTTTAAATATGGGCAACACTGTACCAGTAGTATTAATTTATGAATGTAGAATGCAGTATAAGAGTTAGCATCTTATGTTATTATGAAATTTAGTTGATAAACAACAAAAAAGCGTTGCAGACGCCACAGGAAAACATTTATTTAATATTAGGGAGAATAGATAGTTAAAAAACAAACAAAAAAGCGTTGCAGACGCCTCAATTTGTTTAAATATGGGCAATATTGTGCAAAAGTCTTAATTTATGAATGTAGTATATGAGTTAGCATCTTATGTTATTAGGAAATCTAGTTGATAAACAACAAAAAAGTGTTGCAGACGCCACAAGGGAACATTCATTTAATATTAGGGAAAATAGATAGTTGAAAAAAAAAGAAAAAAGCGTTGCAGACGCCCTATTTTTTTTAATATTGGCAATACTGTACAAATAGTCTTAATTTATAAATGCAGAATGCAGTATATGAGTTAGTATCTTATGTAATTAGGGAATCTAGTTGATAAACAACAAAAAAGCGTTGCAGACGCCACAAGGGAACATTTATTTAATATTGAGAATGCGTTAGAGTAGATCAGTTGAAAAAACAAACAAAAAAAGCGTTGCAGACGCCTCCTTTTTTTTAGGGAATACTGTACAAATAGTCTAGTTTATAAATTAGAATGCAAGGTTCATGACGTTAGCATCTTATGTTAAATTTAGCAATCTAGTTGATAATACTAACAAAAGCGTTGCAGAACGCACAAGAGACTATCTTATTTAATATTAGGAGAATAGATAGTTGAAAAACAAACAAAAAAAAAGCGTTGCAGACGCCTCCTTTTTTTAAAGGGCAATACTGTACAAATAGTCTTAATTTATAAATTAGAATGCAGTATATGAGTTAGCATCTTATGTTATTAGGAAATCTAGTTGATAAACAACAAAAAAGCGTTGCAGACCCCATGGAACATTATTTAATATTAGGAGATAGATAGTTAAAAACAAAAAAAGCTTCGCATTGGCAATACTGTACAAATAGTCTTAATTTATAATGCAGAATGCAGTATATGAGTTAGTATCTTATGTAATTAGGGAATCTAGTTGATAAACAACAAAAAAGCGTTGCAGACGCCTCCTTTTTTTTAAAAAGGGCAATACTGTACAAACAGTCTTAATTTATAAATGTAGAATGCAGTATATGAGTTAGCATCTTATGTTATTAGGGAATCTAGTAGATAAACAACAAAAAAGCGTTGCAGACGCCACAAGGGAACATTCATTTAATATTAGGGAGAATAGATAGTTGAAAACAAAAAAAAGCGTTGCAGACGCCTTAACTTTTTTAAATATGAACAATACTGTACAAATAGTCTTAGTTTATGAAAAAACAGTCATTACCAAATAAATATATTTTTGTTTAGAAGGCAAATGGTATTAGCTATTTTTTTTATTATTTGCATATTAACAAGTTTATTATTATGTATCAATAGCCTTTTGTGATTATGGAAAACAAGATAAATAATCAAAAAAGCATCGCAGATGCAGATTATTATTTTTATAAATGTAAAAAGCTATGTATAAATTAAGATGTTCTGTATATAAGGAATGTAGTTGAAAAACAACACAAAAAAGCATCGCAGACGCCACAATTTTTCTTAATGTAGACAGTAATATCGCAATTGTTCTTAAATATTAAGGCGGACAAAACAGTTAAACAACACAAAAAAGCGTTGCAGACGCCACCAGGCAACATTTCTTTAATAATAGGCAGTACAAAATCGTTTAAAAACAACCCAAAAAAGCGTCGCAGACGCCCCAATTTTTTTCTAATGTAGATCGTGCTGTAGTAATAGCTGTTTAATAAAACACGCAAAATATAAATTAAAAATGGTCATTATCAATAGATATTTTTTTCTTAGAAGGCAAATGGCCATAAATTAGACATTTTTCTCAATATTTTCATATAACAAGTTTATTATTATAATAATTTGGGGTACCTAACTGTCGGTTAGGGTGTGGTAAATTTGCTAGGAGGGTAAATTCAATTCTCTACTGAAGAAGTCTGCTGGATTTTATAGCTTTTAGTACCCATTTTACGAGGGTGCTCTAATGGCATAGTTCCCCTGACGCCAATCCCCCCTGGGGGTTTTTCTCGACTATGGGGACCATGATAAGGTTATATAATTTGGCTGATTTCTGTTTTGGGTTTAAGGGAAAATAAGGGATTTTTCTGCATGCAGACAGTGCTGTATTTATCTTAGTAATTAGAAAACCAGATAAATAATTAAAAAAGCATCGCAGATGCAATATATTTTTTTATGCATATAGGAAGCACTGTAATATCTAAAAAATCTTTATTTTGGGATTTTTTTATGTGAATCAGATAATTAATTAATAAAGCATCATAGAAGTATAATATTGTTTTTAAAAATAGCTAATTCGCAATATTACTGTCTACATAGTAATTGTGTTTAAATTATGCGCAACAATTTTTGTATGAATGTATCAGCGTATAAATAAACCAATTTATTATCTAAAATAGATATCTTTAATTTAAATGTGAACACAAGTTATTAAAAATAAAAAATATTTAGTTTCATTTTTCATTTATTTTCCCTTAAAAAAAACTGTTTAAACAAAAAAGCGTTGCAGGCGCCACAATTTTTTTAATGAATGTAGGGAGCAGAGTACTTTCTAATGGTTTTTTTAGCATCTTTTATTTTTCTATAAATATACCAATTCAATTAAATATTAAAGGGCTTCACATGTAATATTTATTCTGTTTCTTGTTTTTAGGTTACTTTTGTTCTTTAAATATACTTTTAACCATTTTTTTAGCAACTTTAATTTTTTTCTTATTGTTCTAATTTATATGTGTCTCAGGGTATGTAAGGTTTTTCCATGTACTAATTATTTTTTTTTTTAGGATATTCTGGTTTTTCAGTCTACTTTAGCATATTTTAATTTAACAAATGTACCAATTAATCTATTGTTTGCTTTTTCAGGTTATTTTAGTTTTTTAAATGTACACTTTAACCATTTTTAGCAACTTTTATTTTTTTTTAAATGTTCTAATTTGTATACTTTTAGGGTATGCAAGGTTTTCACTGAACTAATTATTTTTTTAGGATATTCCGGTTTTTAAATCTTTCTTCAGCATATTTTAATTTACAAAATGTACCAATTAATCTATTGTTTCCTTTTTCAGGTTATTTTAGTTTTTAAATGTACTCTTTAACCATTTTTTTAGCAACTTTTATTTTTTTAAATGTTCTAATTTATCTGTTTTTCAGGGTATTCAAGGTTTTCACCGGTCCTAATAAATTAGTTTCTTTTTTCTGATTTTTTAAATAAATTTTTTAACCTTTTTTCCGCATATTTTAATTTTAAAAATGTGCCAAATAATCTATTGTTTTCTTTTTTAGGTTATTTTATTTTTTTAAATGTACTCTTTAACCATTTTTTCCAGCAACTATTAATTTTTTATAAATGTACAAATTTATTTGTTTTTGGGGTATTTAAGGTTTTCACATGTACTAATTATTTTCTTTTTTCTTTTCAGGATATTCTGGTTTTTCAAATAAACTTTGTATTCTTTATTTCAGCATATTTTAATTTTACAATTGTACCAATTAAATTGTTGTTTTTTCAGGTTATTTTATTATTATTTTTTTTAATGTAATTATTATTTTGTTTTTTTTCCAGGATGTTCGTTCTGGTTTTGAAAATAAACTTTTTAACCCTTTCTTAGCATATTTTAATTTTACAAATGTACTAATGTATCTGTTTTTTTTCAGGTTATTTTAGATTTTTTTAATGTTCTTTTAACCATTGTCTCTTCAGCATCTTTTATTAATTAATCTTTCAGTTTTTTTTCAGGTTATTTTATTTTTTTATTGTGCTTTCTAACATTTTTTTAAGCAACTTGTATTTTTTATAAATATACTAAATGTTCTGTTTTCAGGATATTTAAAGTTTTTACATGTACCAATTATTCTTTTCCTTTTTTTCAGGATACTCTAGTTTTTTAAATAAACGTTTTTACCTTTTTTTCAGCATTTAATCTCTTGCTTTTTTTCAGGTTATTTAATTTTTTTAATGTACTTTTTAATTTTTTTTAGGGTATTTTAGTTTTTGAAATGTACTAATTAATCTTTTTTTAGCCAATTTATTCTACTACATAACTTTAAATTAAGAATACACCAAGAGGCGATGAAAATTCTTTACTGATATTGCTAATAAAGATACCTTTTAGGTACCTATTTACCTATTTATATCATCAATAACATTAAAATTTTAAATTGCAAACATTTCAAAGCCTCAGTGTCTTCTTGACAGCTGCTTACGTTTCAGCTTGGAGTAAAACATATAATGAGTAGGCGGCTGTCTGTTGTTGTCCTTAGGGACCGTACAACACTGATGATGGCAAAGGAAGGCCGAAACAGTTGCTGATGCCTTGGATAATATATATTTAAGGTAGGTTTCGTCTTTTTTCGTCAGAAATAAATAGAAACTTTTAAAACTCTAGAATAGTCAGCAATATTTTGCAAATATATTTATATATTTGTTTTATTTTTATAAATATGATGAAAGGTCTCATATATTTTTCTTTGGTTTCAGTTCCTGGATGGTAATGCCTAAATTTGTGTGAAAACAACCAATTTAAATTAAATCAGAGCATTGTGTGGTAAAAATGAAGCTCCTGTTGCTGTTGTATTAAAAAAAAATTCTTTCTTCATATCACCGACACGTTCCATAGATGAAACAATGTTATGGCCAGACGGACGAAACGGAAGTTATTAACGGAACATGGACACCATAAGGTCAGTTAAAGGTATATGCTAACTACTCTTTTAGTGTGAGTTTTAACGCATTGTTTAAGGTAGTTATATCGCGAAAGTCGTATTAAAAAGTTTACGCTAGGCTTAAAGAATCGTGGCCATTTACCTTTTTTGTCCTAACTTGAAGTGTTACACACATAAACAAAACGAAATAAATGTTTATTTGTCTTCTCTAGTCCAAACTACACTAAAAGTACTTTAATAAATGCCAATTGTTCAATAAAATTACAACAGAAACTAAAAAAACATTCAATTCACATACGATCAAATGGCCAAATGAATGTAAATAAAACTATTCAGCACCGGTGGTGACGTCATAGCCGCTCCCCGCTTTCGCTAAATTTTCCAACGTACGTTAAATGGAACTGAGCAATCCTGTAGTATATAGTCGTTGACCAGAGTTTATTAATCTAAAGGGGTTATGACATCCGCCATATTGAAAAACTCTTGTGTGACGTCAAGAAGGGTCCATTTCGGCCATGTTGGATTTATGCCGGACAGTGGCGTAGAATTGAGGTGGAAACGAAAAACTGCTTTTATACCGACGAACAAAATTTATATTTCAAAAATATAAATGTAATTCAATTAAGTATTGAAATTAAAAATTAAAGCGACAACACGACGATGGCGTACCTTTTCAATGGTATCTACTACATTAAATATTTTAAAAAATGAGAAAAAAATTAAAATGTAGAAAATACTGATGATTGCTAATTTGTTATAATTATGAGTACTTACTCTATTTTTAAACACACGATATTGAATTATTAACACCTTTTTTTCTTTAATAATACCCACCTATATTACGACGTTTATAAAATTTTATGAGCAAGTAAAGAAGTTTGGGGACTTTAATTATTTTTTTATCTTGGAACAGTCCGCGAAGGCTGAGGCCTAGTATGAACGCCCCGTGGGTGGCTGAAGTGTGGTAAGAGGGAGTTTATTCACAAGAGACTTAAATTCTGCAGGTAGCAGGTTCCATAGTCTTGACACTCTAGGGATAAAGGGGAACAAAAAAAAGCGGGAAAGTTCAAGGCCTCTCTAGCTAACTTTTAAAAAGATACACAAAAAGTTGCACTACGTGTTGCTCTGCTGGAAGCTGCCAGAAAAGTATACTAACTTTTAAAGAACCGTGAAAATACCTATAGAAGAAAGACAGGAACTATTCTTGGTCATTCGCATCTTTCAGGATCTTAATTTTCATTTAATTTATCAACAGATTTGACGGATCTTGAAAGATGCGAAATATACCTCCAAGGAAAGTTTTTTCTGTAAGTGCAGGATCAGAAATGGGCTTTTAGAAGCTATCTTGAAGATCTTTGTAGATTACAAAATACCCCAACTCCAAATCAGATACTGAAGCCATAGAAAAATTAACTTTTTTAGGTTTATGACGGTTTTTGTATTACTTCATAAATATATAAACTTGTCTATTAATCTAAATTTATTTTTTTTTAAAAACTAATTATTTATTTTTAAAAAACTAGTTATTTTTTACTTACGGACCATACAGCATCTTGATATTGCAGAATAATAGCAAAATTTTCCACTTTGGCAATAAAATAAATTTTTTATGTAAAAAATGTGAATACAGGTTTATTGCTAAAAAACAAACTTTATTTGTTTCACAACCACAACACTACAATACATTTACAATTGAAACAATTAAATAAAAAAAATGAAATTTTTACATTTTGAAATAGATATGGAAAAATCGTCTTTTAACATGCTCCGAGCAAAAAACAGAACCCTTAGGGAAACACAACCTATTGCCCCTAAGGACTAATTAAAACTACACGACAAACCCCCACTACTAAAAACAATATAGTAAAACAATCAAAACCAATAAAATATCAATTTCCCAAAATTTTTCATTTTGAAAAAATAACCCCATATAAAACCAACAGAAAAAAGTTTTCAATTATTACTTTTTGAAAATTTGACTTGGCGACTCTGCCCCCTTCCACAGCTGAGAATGCTAGTACTTTTAGGTTACCGACAGGGCCAAACATAAGCGCCCCTTTTCCAAACCCTCGTTTTTGCCCGGTTGTACAAACAATGGTTCAACAAAAGTTTTCTTGAACTGCAGTTCACGGGCCCAGTTCAAATGAGTGTTTACCACTGCAGGTTTACCTGAACTATCAGTTGCAAACCCCAAAAAAAAAACAACAATATTATAAGTTTTATTTGTATTGTATTTTTTTTTTTCTTTTTAATTTTTTTCAATCACTACTGACAAAATAAATCACAGATGCTAAATAGCTACATATTGTATAAAAAAATAAATCCTTTTTTTCCTGTAATTTTCTGCATCTGCCCCTCCGGGAATTAAATTTTTTATTATGCTGCCATCCATGGCTCCAATGCTAAAAAAAAACCTCCCTCCTGGTAATTTCAGATTCAGTGTAGCATTTTTTAATTAAACCCCAAATCCGAACTGTTCTTAAACCTTGGGGTATTTTTAACTTGCCGTTGGCTTGTCAATACCTCCCCAAAAACTCAACAACTTTAAAAAAATCCCAGTGGCTAGAAATCGTAAAAAAACAATGCCCCTTTCAGTAGGAATTAGTGCATGGTTTCTAAAAAAAAATAAACAGAACATTTAAACTTAAAATTAAATGTAATTAAACAATAAATCTTACTTATCTGTAACAGATGAAATTTGTTTAAAAATTTCATCTATATTAAATCTCAGCTTTTTTTTTTAACCTAAATCTGGCTTAAATTTTTGTCATTGCAAATATTCAAAATTTGGGCTATTTCTGTATATTTATGGGGCTCAAGGGGCAAAATTAATAAGTTATTCTACAAATCCTTGTTCTGTCATATCTTTTCATACAAGATGAATTTTTAATTATAAAAACCAAATAGGTATCAACTTTAAACATATAACAAAATATAAGGCAGTCTAACGAACTGTCGACAACAGCTATTTCCTCTTGGAGGGCAGGTTTACATTTGGTTTTTTTAAGCGAATGTGCATTTTAAAATTTTATGAATTAATAATTATAATGCCTTCATTTTTTTGTAATAAACTGTTTAAGAGGCAGAATGAGTGGGTTTAAAGATGGTGCTTTCGGAATCTATCAACAGTCTGTTTAATAGTTTTTTCACAAGGGGTTTAATAAATATTACGACAAAAAAGAACAATCATAAATATTGCTTTGCATGGGAAATTAAAAAAATAATGGTAAAAATTTATGTTTATTTTAAAATGCTTATAATAATAAACGGTCTATTTCTATTATATATTTAGGGCTTTAAACAGAAAGCAGATAGGACCGGGTTTTATAAGGAAAGGGAAGATGGGGGCCCCAGAAACATCTGGTTCCTATAACAAGGACCTGGGATCCCATGTCACTAGGCCGGCAAGGGGGGGCATGGCGGTCAATTGTCTGTTCATACTTTCCAGGAGGGGGCACCAGCACATATTGTGCTCGTGTCCGGGGCGATGAGTAAAAAGGGGATGTAAAAACCCCTCTCCCAATCTGATTCGGATTCATTAAATTTGTCCTATTGGGGGAAAAAAAAAAGGGGTGGCTCAATAGCCCAGCTGTCGCAGTGGGGCCGTAAAGTCCACTCACTTTAAACCTACACCTACCCAGGGGATATAAAGTTTCTTAATTTTATGGAAGGGCTACAATATAGTACTACTTTTTGCGAGAACAGAAAAGTGTCTAGAATAAAGTTTCTATTTGCACGTCATTACATCAAAAAGCCAAACAATAAATGATATTGCACTTGGTTCGTACTGATGTAATGGGCAAGTCTTTATCTTTCAGCTTTTAAGAATCAAAAAACACAAAATTAAATTCTCAATACCATGAAAACAATAAAACAAAGTTTTTTATGAAATTAGTATATTATCTTTAGTGTTCTCATTCTTTATAGCCTCATTCATAAACGACTAGCTGAAAAATTCACTGATAAAAAACTCTCTTTTCCTAAATACCCAAATTAAAAAATTTTACATTTCTATTATATTTAAGTTTTTTTTTTTAAAACTTTCACCCCCCTATAAACAAAACTTAATAATCAGATACAAGGTGCTCCATTACAAGCAAAAAACCTTAATAAAAAATAGTAAAAAATTATTTAATTTAAAAACTAACACCATTTAAAAATTTTAAGTTGAAACAAGTGAAAAGACAGATCAGGTAATCTGTCAGAGAGTGAGGTTAAAAATTTCTAAAAGGTTGAACTCATCTTAAACGACAAATTCGGAGTTAAGATAAACCCACAGTTCACCGTCTGAACCGGCTTTGTACAACGATTTTCCGTTGAACCGATGATCAGCGGCAACTTCGTTGAGCGTCCATGTACAACCGGGCCTTGGACTTTTGCTATCCCAATTCTCGACGATGTCAAAACCCCCTTTAGAATAATAGACTCTGATCTAAAGATACTCTGCTGCCATCTATTGAGGCGTAGAGAAGGTAAATGGACAGTCTCAATAAAGTCTTTTTATCGATCTTCTTTTTCAATTTAATGGCGGCGTCCCTCGTATGGATGGTAGACAAATATGGATCACCTCCTCTGATGGCGGTTTGACTCAAACAGTGGCCTCAGAAAAGCACTAAATAGGAAGCGCTGGTGTAGCGAATTGAACCAATGACCTTGACCGCAATATATGAAGTGAAGTTTAAAACAACGAGGTTTTTGGTTTAAAAACGGTTCTGTGGAACACCAGCGCCATCTTAATTTAGTACAATTTGAGAGCCATTTTTGTAACACAGAGATGGTGATCCTTTCCTTTACAATCCATGCTCTAGGCACCTATTAATCCTTTATACCTTGGTAATATTACACTATAGAAAATTTAAGACAAATAACATCTGTTTAAAATTTTATGAATCTGGGTAAGTGCAATGTTTTAAGGTTTAGGCAAATTGATTTAGGTTTATTTATTTAAAATATAATATAAAGGTTCCACCTGTTGCCAGTTTTCCATTTTACTTTAATTTACTGCCTTTTTGTTCCCTATTTTTTTGGACTGAATATAGTTCATGTCATCGAATATTTTATTGTTTGCTAAACCTCCGAGGCAGCTTAATAGCAAAAATCATTGGAAAAAATGTTCCACACTGGTGTGAAACGAGGGCAAATTTTAAAAATCATTGATAAATGTAGGTCAGGATTTTGAATTCATTGGGAAGCTGGTGCGCCACTTTTTGCACTGATAGTAAAAACATTTAGTTTACAATTAGTTTCTTACTACCACAACTAACCCTTTTTTATTCTGTGGTTTCTTACATTCTTACGAGGGATAGGAGGTTGTGGGGCACGAGTTTTAGGAAGGACAACAATTTTTCTTTCATATTTTGGGGATGACAATGGACAATGCATAAAATTTGACGACGTGGGTAGATTTGAAAGAGGTCATTTTAAATTTTTTTAGTTTGTATTTAAATTTTTCACTATGCAAGATAAAAGTAAATTTTTGCGAAACCTTAAGGTCATCTAAATTCCTTTGAAAATTGCACCAGTGCCATTTTTTAACTGTCGCCCCAGTAACAAACTTTTTTCCTAATGGTTTTCGGACTAAAGCGTCTCATATTTTCGATACGTTTCAATAAAAATAATTCATATTTGATTTTTAGTAATAACATCTACAGTAACCTTTTTCATTTTCATTTTCTCATTTTTACGAGAAATAAAAAATTTACAAATTAACGAAAAAAAACTAACCAGAACTGCCCCTGTTGTTGTTTGTTAGTTTTGGTTAGTTTTTTCTCGTTAAATTGTAAATTTTCTATTTCTCGTAAAAATTTCGTTGAAATACCTAAAAATTTATATATATTTTTTTTTTAATTTTTAAAGGCCAAGTAAAAGTCATTTAAGTTTTGATTTTTAAAATTAATCAATTTTTTTATCCTAAATGTGCCGTAAAAACAAACAAAATAAAAAAAAATTGAAAATCCCAACTTTTTGATTATTTATAGACAAAAATAGGGTGGATCCCGCTTCTAAATAATTTCAATGACCTTTAACAATACACAACTGAATAATTTTTGCAACAAAATATTATAAGAATGATGTAAACATAAACAATAGGTATATTATAGTTGCTATTCTTTTAACACTATTAAGTATGTTAATCAATACAGTAATTTGGTAAAGTATCTATTTCACTGAATTTTTTAATATTTAACCTTGTAAATTTATTAACCCTTCATATTTTGATTGAATGCAAATCAATAGATACGCCTCCCCTGTCTTATTGAAAGAAAAATAAATTGCCAGTTTAAACTCGAAAAATACATTGCAAACATCTTTGACTTTAGTTATTGTATAAATTTCAGAAAGTAAGTAAAATATTTTCATTTTTTTCTTAAACAAATAATTAACACCTTTTTCGCACATATTTTGTCAATTAGCTCTCTATATAACCGTTTTATTTTCTTGCTATTTACAAAGGTTTTCACGAACAAAATAGTTGCAGTTGTTGACAAATTAAAGTTTGCCGAGTTAGGAAAGTAGAAAATCCGTCAAAAACCAAGGAAGTTTAAAGGTGTATGGAAGCCCAATACTGTAGAACAAAACTGTCCAGGCGTGCAGGGCAGCGGGAATCGGGGGATTGGCCCCGCGGAGTTTGCTCAATGAATAGTAGGTCAGAGCCGGACTTCCATAATTCTTTGTTACTATCTATAAAGTTGACATCATCAAATGTCAAATTCAAGCATTCACTGTTTTTTTTATTTTGCACAAAATTGTTGGTTATTAAACGATACTACCATAGAATATTTAAAATTATTGTGTAATATTGGATTTTATATCATCTGATATAATATGAAAAGAATAGATGGCGCCACTTTACAGCCTTCTATTTAAATGGTCGATATTTTTGGGAGTTTTGTATTTTTACCAAAAATCTTAGTAAATAAATAAAAACACGATTTTTTAAAAATAAATTTTAAACATTGTATGATAGTTTCATGTACTTATCACCAATTTTGTGATAAAAGAAGGGCAAGATAGTGTAAATGAGTTTACTCTTATCCTAAGATTGTGGTTGTACATTAAAAAGTGAAAATTTTTATTACTGCTTTTTAGGCATATACTTTTCGCTAATAACAAACATTCATGAGACAGAATAACAGTGGTTAATAATGTTTAGTAACCTTTGGTACCTAGGTATCCAATGTAACAGTAACCGTTAAATATTATGTGTCTACAGTATGTCGAGCTTAAAAAGTTGATAATGTAAGTTTAAGAAACCAAAAATCTAATTTCCTTTTAAGCAAATACAGAAAAAGCAAAAAGGAACTTTAACATAAAATTGTACTTTCTTTTATTCAATTAGAGGGACCTGTATAAATTAAAATTTGCCTGGTCTGCCCAGTAATTAATAATTTTGATCCTTTAAAATAATGTACTAAATTATTAAATGAAATAAAAGTACCTAAATGTAAACCTTATTTCTTTTTAATAATCCACAGAAATACACAAACATTGTGGAAATCATCTAAAAGATAGTTAAGATTGCCTTACTTTTCTCACCGCTATTTCCTATAAAATTTTCATTTTCTATAATTCATAATTGATATATTATTATTTATTCGGTTACCTAACGTTACGTCTCATAAGAAGCACCTAATTTAAATATAAGAAATACTTACCTAAAGTAAAAAATGCGGGTATGTTACCCTTAGATTTGCAAGACAAAACCATACAACCTCTAGTTATTTTGTTACGATATTATAAGTAACAAACAATAAACACAAAATTATAGTCACAATTTAATAAACACTAATCACTAAAATAAGAAGGTTTTTATCAATCCAAAAAACTTCTGCAACCACAAAATATAATCACACAAAGCAAAACAATCGAAACTAATACGGCTCTCATAAAAGTATAATGTGTTGCCTAACTACGCACTGATTTATCAGTGTGTAAGTAGGCAACACATTAAATTTCGGGAATTTCGTTATTGCGCAAAATCGGCGGGGCCAACTCTGACAGTTATTTTCATACTGGGCTGGACATTTTTTGATCGAATGGGCCTTAGCATTGGGCTTCCATACACCTTTAAACTTCCTTGTCAAAAACGTGAAGGTTTGTAAATAGTGGAAGTTTTTCAATTACGGCACAAAAGCGCATTATGCGGCACAATGCTCAGCTTGCGTGTTTCAACTACCGCAACGCCTCGCATAATCGAGCTTCACTGTTTCAATTAATGCTCGCCTAATGCGACATTATGCGGCATTAATGCGCATTGTGCTCTGTAGTTGAAAAATACCCAGTGTGAGCGTTTACTTTAAAATACTTTTTAAACAAATTCTCATTTTAAACAGCAAAATGTTATTCCACCCAAGTTCTCCTTTAAATTACCCAAATTTTTACAACCTGGAACTAAAAGCTTCCTTATTATTGTTTAAAATTATTAAATCTCTATAAACCCTTGCAATAACTTTTCACATAAATGAAAAGTAAACCAAAACACAGAAAAACATAAATAAAACCGCCTTGGACTGCCAGGTGGGACCAATATGACCAAAGTGACATTTCCCTTGCCGTTGTGCAGAGCCCGCGTTTTCTCTAGCTACTTGTATTTGTATAACCTCGTTGCTTTTGACGCTCTCTTTAAAATTCACCCTGTTGCTACTTTAGCGCCACCCCAATTTAACGCATTTTGACAGATAGTTTTTCATATTAAAGACAATTCTTCTTCCCTCTACCCTCTATAGTTCTTTCTTTTTTTATTAGGCATCCCTAAATAACATAACTAATAATAACAAAACACTTTTGGAAATAGTCAAAATAAATTTAATGCCAAAAAATTGTGCCTATGAAGCATGTGCGCGTGACGTCACCAGAGGTTCGTGGATAAACAACAAACCTTTTTTTTTTTTTTTGTGTCAAACGTGTCGAACACCATTAAATCCTTGTAATAAAAAAGGCTTTAAAATTTTATCAAAATTACTTTTTGCTTAGTAATGAAGCATCATACCATAAATATCGGTGTTTTAAATCAGTTACGGCACAATAAAGCCGGAGTCTCATGCGTGCGATTTCCGGCCATCCGACGTACGAAATTTTTTTAAATTTTGTGTCGAAAAACTTGCATGTCTTCGGATCCGAGAAAAGAAAATAAGAGTATTTTAAAGGTCAACCTGTGAAACTGCAATGAAAAAAAGAGAAATTACTAACCTAACGGAACTAAAATATTATTTAATTAAAGAAGAGAAAGTGGTTGTTGAGTATGAGGTAAATTCAGGTTACAGTTCCTTTTTGACCTCCGATCAGTGAAGTGCTCGCGATAAAAAACTACATAGTTTTTTCCGGGAAGGCGGCTAAAGGCGCTGTATCAACAGCTTTTGCCATCGGGGATCAAGGAGAAACTCAAGCCAAACGATGGAGTCCTTCTTCTGGGGCTAAGCGCTGTGAACGAAGATTCCTATCCTGTTCCTTTCTGAGGGCCCCACGCACGAGGGTTTTTCCAATGCGGAAGATGGTTGCGCGCTCAGCAGGGAGGGGCAGTACTGACAGAAAACGGTTATGCGTGATAACAGAAGCAGTCTCTGGTCGGACCGCCATTGTTTGTGCCCTGCATTGATAATTTTTTTGTCAAGAATTTAAGTTTTGGAAAAGTTCGGAATTTCTGGGGGTTACAGAACCCGACTATCCGAAGTTCTATTTACAAAGCCTGGGAAAGCTCACGTTGTTAACAACGTGTGTCTGGAAAGGGAGACTTCTGGCTGAAAGCAAGTTACAGGAGGCAAGAAATAAAGCAAATGAAAATTCAGGTTAAGGTTAAATTTTAAAAATTATATTATAACTGTTTTAAAATATTCAAATATTTAAAATTACCCACAAAATTTAAATAAAGTTTAGAGGACTCAGAAGAAACGTCCGACATCGTACAAAATTAAAATTAATTTAATCCATACTCGAATAAATGTTAAATATTCGATAAAAATGGTGCAAAATGTTCAAATTAAAAACTGATACGATGTGGAAACGACGACATGGACTCTGGCTTAAGACAATAAAAACCTTACCTCAAAGAAACAAACCCACTTTTAAACAAAAAATCCAGGTAAACTATTAACCGGGCAATTAAAAACATCCAACAAAAAGCTCGCGAATATATTACAATAAGAATCAAGTCCGCTAAGCACAAAATACGAAAGAAATCCGCTATGCTATTAATGACCATTGTTGCTTGCTTGAATGAGGGTTACTCAATTCGTCCCCCGGTATGGCATTATTGTTGTTGATCCACGAACGATGAAATGACATTTGGATGTCACGTGCCGTCGTGTTTTGCTTAAAAGTTAGCCCCTGGTATCTACCAGGACGCGCTGATGTAGCTAAGAGAACCAATGAGAACCAATGACCTTGACCGCAATAAATAAAGTTAAGTTTAAAAACGGCCCTCTGGAACATAACGCCATCTTAATTTACTGTAATTTGAGGGCCATTTTTGTAACACAGAGATGGATAGAATCCTTGGGTATCCAAGCGACTCCATGCGAAACCATATTTTAAAATGTTTTTTTGGATGTTTGTCTAGATGTTTTAAATTTTAAAAAAGTCTTTTATAAGCGTATATTTTATATTTTTAGTTAAAATCTTATCAAGAACCGTATCGAGAATGACCAGTATCCACGCAGGAAACATAACAGAAATTCACGAAATGCCACTGTCCGCTATCATCCGTCCAATCCCGCCCGTTTTAGACGAGAAGAAAGTAACGTCTCTTATGAAAACCTTGTCGAACCCCGAGACCGCAGATCAAGTGCCACCAATCGATGTTTTGTGGGTAACTGGAAGGGAGGGAGGAAATTACTACTATTCTTTTGGAGGTTGTCATCGATTTGCTGCCCATCAACGACTCAAATCGGAATACGTCACAGCTAAGCTAGTTAAATCTACTGTTGCTGATTTAAGGGTGTATCTAGGGTCTAGTACGCCAGATTTAAAATAATTTTATAGATTTTATAAACATATATTAAATTTATTATAGTCTTTGTATAGAACGTTTTGTTTTATTTGATTTTTTTTTTTTTTTGAAACACTCAACAAAGGCTTAAAACCTATGCACTAACTAGGATCCTCTTCACAATATATATCTGGGATTCTGTAAGCAAATTTTGGGATTCCTTCCCTATCTTCGACATACAAACTTTAGGTACCTTAAGGGCAACAAAGACAGGTTTTTTACATTACTTTTTTTTATTTCTGGTTTCGCGTGGTACTTCGAAGCGGCAAGGCTGCCTCTAGAAGTTGTATGCTCGAACGTCAAACAGAATTAACTCTCTTCTTTTATAAAGATTGGCTTTAAAAATTGGGCTAGAAGGACCTTTGAGCATATGACTGCTAAATGCAGCCATCAGCCGTGCGCACAAGTGTGCAAAAAAGAATTAGTGTACAATCTGTCTCTCTCACCGTTCTCGTGAGGATTGGTTGGCGAGAAGGGGTATATGCCCTGCTTTTATTTTTAGGTAAAAAAAGAAGGTTCCATTGAACTTTTAATTTAAGTTCCCAAATATAAATTGTTATCCTACCTTCGTGCAAAAATGGGCATTCAAATTTTTACCTGAACTAAAAACAAAGACGACCACGATGAATTTAGGATATACTAATACATAATTAGTGGAGAATAGTCGAAAATAGTGAACGAGTTTGTTGTATTATTTGCTAAAGCTAATAATGTTTTCTTAACCAATAATTTTTAGCAAATTTTAGAAACATTTTGAAACAATATTTAATTAATATTGGCGCCTTTTTCCGAAGTTCTGTCACCACCCATTTCCGTTTTATAAGTACCAGCGTTTACCGCATGACAGCGCCAGTTCCATCATAAGTTTGTTAGAGTGTTGTGTGTATCATGGCCACGAATAATTATTTTGGATTTACGCACGGTGGAACGCAATATAGGTAAGTGAAAAGTATTTGTTTTTCTAGACTAGGAGTCCAGCTTTTTTTCTGGGTATAAGACTTCGTCGTGGCTTTAAATAAAAGCTGGAAAACTGGATGCAAATGTGGAAACCGGTGTCCTTGAACGGCCATCGCCGGCATTTTGTCAACGGGATCGATAACATAAGCAACGTTGCCAAATTTGTAGATTTAAAAACAAACTTAAAAAAAGACATTTCAATGCCAATAATTTGTATAAATAAATATTTTTGTTGTGTAATAATATAAGGGAATAAGGGTTAAATAAATAGGTTTATAGAGTAGTGCTATCGAACTAATTTAGTATTCGATAGTAGAAAATAAACTTAAAGGATACCGTTATTATGTTTTGCTTTAAGAAGCTATTCCAAGTTTCGGATAAGATAAAGATTAGTTTGCTGTTACTAAGACGACATCCATTTTTATATTTTAATTGTCAATAGTTTTAAACCAGTAATAAACGGAAATTTTAAAATAGGGTTGCAAGACTCAAGTTTTTGCAATTCATTCACCGCGAAAATCTGACAACTCTGTAATGCGGGAGCCGCTCATCCGCCATTTTGGCAGCCGGGTCCTTGCTTCTTTCGGAGCACACGTGTGCCTTTTTCCATCTAAAATTTACCTGCCGGGGCCAAATTATTCGAGGCTTACAGTGAAAGGGGCTCATTACTGCAAGTTACCACGTGATAATACAAGCTGCAGTTCATACCCGCCGCTTTTCTCCCAGGTTTTGCCAGGTAAGTCACCGACGAAAGCTTTCACAGCCAAGTCGATCGAAGATTCTCGGGATTTTCGTTTCGATTAGGGTAAAATGGGGCGTTTTTTAACGTTTCGTCGACAAACTAAAATAGCATCATCAGAAATTTATGTTTTTGCGTTGTTAGGGTTGACCGGTAAACGGCGGAAGTTAAATACTATAAATAAAACTAATGTCGGCGAAATCTAGGAATTTAATTTTCATGCATAATTGGCACGTTTAAGATGACGCTCAAAGCGGCCTTCGATATCTTAATTTGTTGTCTATTTTCCAGCTTAAAAATATACACAAATTGAAGGCATTTAGATTTTTTGGTAGTTTTTTACTTTACGGACACGACGCCGATTTTTGCATACGGGGGTTTTTGGGGCGCTGATTACGAATCAAAAATCAATTATTTCCGGCAACCTCTGGTTTTTGAGTTATGAGGCCTCCAAGTGGACTAACCTCAAAGTTTCTTCTTGAAACTGATTACCAACAAATGTGAACATACACTGATTAGGCACTTATATGTTGAACAAATAAACTAAAATTTACAATATTTATTGTCTTTTTTTAGTAAAAATCATCTCAAAACTCAAATTTTCTGTATGCTGTTAGAATATAATGTATAACTGGTTGTCTAATTCATAATTAAGTTGTAAAGAAATAAACTATTTATTTGAGGTGTTTATTATTAAAAATAGGCAATAAACTTTTGTTAATTTTAGTTTATTTGTTTAATATATAGTTGCCCAATCAGTGGTTAGTTGTGATAGTTATCAGTTTCAAGAAGGAGGTATTTTAAGAAAATGTTCATTTTGTGGTTAGTCCACTTGGAGGCCTTATAACTCAAAAACCAGAGGTTGTCCAAAGGGTCCGTGTAATTTAGCTCCATTCGATTTGAAAAAATAATATTACAGATAAAAAGATACACATTTTGTTTAGTAGATTTCTAAAAGAAAAACTCCAAAATCATTTTTGCAGAGAAAAATGAAATTTTTAAAAGTCGAAAAAAAACTATGTTTTTAGGTTAAGTAAAAGGCAGAATTTGCGACGTTGTATTGATCAAAAATTGTCGACGGCGCATTTATGATAAAGAAATTTTACAATTTAATGAGGAAAACTTAACACAACTAACCAACAAACTAACCAAAACTAGGTACTAGTTTGAAAGTTGTTGTTGATTAGTTCTGATTGTTGTTTCTATAAAAAAATTCATTTCTGGTAAATGGGAAAACAACCTTCAATAATAACAAATTATTAGAAAACATCTGCAACATTGTTTTTTTAAGAGGAAATCCTAAACAAAATGACATCGTATCATCTCTTTTTGTAGTATCCTTTCTACTTTTTTTCTGTAGTCAGCTATATTACTTTAGTAGATTTTTATGGGAAATAAGAAATTATTTATTTTTTTTAATATGATGAAAAAATTAATTTTTTCAGGCCCTATGTGTTTTATAATGGTGTAACAAATAACTGAAAAAAATTATATCAAAATATTGCTGTTTAAAATGGAGCAAGTTCACCAAAACCTGTCCAAAAAAACTTATTTTAGATTTGTGATTAAAAACCCCATATGCAAAAATTAATGAATACCTATCAGGGTAATTGTTTACAAAACGATTTTCTGCTATTTTTGAATTAAATGACAAAAGTTTTATATAGTCATATTCTAGTGTCCTCAGAAGAGAAATTATGTGTTTTAAAATTTATTATTTCGAATTTAAAATTTATAATTACCATTTTTTCTTCATATAATCCGAAAACTCCACTTTATGACAAGAAACAGCAAGAAATTATTTTTAAGGTTAACTGTGTAGTGTTGCCAAATCGGGGTCTTTTCCAGTACGTCCCCGCATTTTTACGTCTGAAATATAATTGGGTAAAATAAAAAGCCTCAGCTAACCACAACTAACCATGACCGACCTTTTAGACAAATTCAAAAACTCTTAGTTCTAGTCGGTCATGGTTAGCAAAGCAGCTTTTTATTTACCCCAATTAAATTTCAGACAGACAGAATGTCAAAAACTGGCAACACTGTGAACCCCTAAGTTTGTTTTTTCCTAAAATTTAAATTATTATTAATTAAATTACACAATTTTTTGTTTGTTGTGGTTAGTGTGTTAGTTGTGCGTATCTAAATTCTTATTTCTAATAAATAACAGAAGGCATGTAGACCAAATATTAACCATATAATAGTAAAATAGTAAAAAACCATTTTATAAACAATTACCATACAGCATCATGTCCGTAAAGAAAAAAATTACCGATTTTTTTTAATGATAAATAAACCTTAATTTTTTCAACCATGATATTTTTTGACTTACCTAGATTCAATTTTTCCACTCAATTTTACTTATTGGACCCCACGCCCATTTTGATTATTTTTTGCATCCAGGGTTTTTTTGAGCTCTGATCACGATTCTAATATATTTTTTCCCAACCCTTTAGTTTGTGAGTTATGAGGCCTTCATTTGGAATCACCTCAAAATGAACAATATTTCCTAAAATCCTTCTTTTTGAAACTAATTACTAACAAAAGGAAAAATACACTGATTGGGCACTTACATATTAAACAAATACACTGAAACTTACAACATTTTATTGCTTATTTTTAGTAAATACACTTAAATGAATCCAATTTCCTTTATGTTGTATAAATGGTTGCCTAATTCATAATTAACTAAAATTTTAAAAGGTTGAATCATTTAAGATGCTTTTTACTAAAAATATACATTAAAATATTGTAAGTCCTAATATATATATTTAATATGCAAGTGCCCTATTAGTGTATTGATGAATAAGTTTCAAGATGAAGGAATTTTAAGAAATATTGTTTATTTTGAAGATCTAGTGCACTTGGAGGCTTCATAACTCAAAAACTAGAGTTTGCTGGAAAAATAATTATAGATTTGTGATCAGCGCCCCAAAAAACTCCTATACTTATGCAAAAAATTATCAGAACCTGTGTTTGTGCCCAAGAAGTATTTTCTACCACATTTTTTTTTTTTTTTTTTTGATATGGATACATTTTAATCCTTTACCACATTACCTTCTACCTGCTTAATCTAAAATTAATAAAGTTTTAAAAGAATACCACAATAGATTTTATCTATTATGGTATTCTTTCCACTTAACCCAAGTTCTAGAATTTCCTTGTTTATAAATTAACATAAAATTTAATAGTTACAAACAAAGAATCTATTTAAATATGAAAACATACCACAAAAATAATTAAATATAAGTTTGAATTTGACGTTTTTGAGGCAAGTCTCTAAGCCCACAATGTTTACCTTAAGAAAAAGGATTTAGCTCGAAAACATCTCATCTACTTTGTTCTCTTTGTAATGAATAAAAGAACGACTTAGAAGGGTGTGGTAATGGTAAACATCAGCAAGGAGAATTTCACATTTAGTGTTTGATACTATATTGTGTTCAGACACCTTGCAAAATTAATAGGATCTGTTGCAAATTTTAAATATATTTTTTTCCTATAAATATAGTATAAATGCAGATTCTACAAAATTATTTTTGAAGATAAGTGTATTTAAAAATTTTAAAGAAAATATTGTTTTCTTTAAACCCGTAATGTAAAATGGTTTGAATTCCAGCGAAAAATTAAGTTTATTTACTAATTCCAAGGCATACCTTCTGTGCTATTTTTTCTCTTTTTCCGAAAAATAAGTTTTTTTCTACTACCTTCTCAGAAAATACCGTTTTTAAACCCTGAAGGGGAGTAGAACTTTACCTCCTTTGGAGAGGTAAAATTTTTACTTCCCTGTTCCAGCATGTTTTTTGGCAACACTAGCCTCTTTGATGTCTTAAGTGTTTTCAAATCTCATGCTATATACTTTCACAAGTTTTTACTACAGGGATTTATCCAAACAATCAAAACCAGAACTTAATAATAAAAAACAAAATTTAAAAATAATTTTTAAAAATTTGAATGAAAAGTAGTAGAAAAAATTATATACGTTCCTCTAGAGTAAAGTGTATTTCCTCCCTTGGATTTTAATGCCCTTCGCTTCGAGTTGTGCATCAAATTATCCACTGGAGAAAATGCAGCATTTGCCTCCCTTGTTATGTATGTTGGTTTTATTTAAAAAAAAAGCATTCTTTGCTTTACATTGCATACTAGTAAATCTTATAATCATGTTAACCAATACTTTTTTTTAGTGCAACTACTGGCGCTGCTTACCAAGCGGGACAACCAGGCTATGCAGTAGCCGCAGCACCGGCTACCGCCGCCGCAGCTACATACGGTACTCAGAGAGCTGCTGAATACAACACGGCCTATCAAGCGGCCGCGGCTACTCAGGTAAGAACTTTACTCAGATCACTACATTTTTAAAATCAGTACGGGCCAAAATGAACCAAGAAGTGCAAACTCTAAGTTGATTTAATAAGAATTGTGGTAAAAATTACACATTTTTGAAATTTAAGTAGATTGCGTAAAGATGTAAACCTTCTATTATAGGGAACTTATGCTGCAGTGGGCACAGGAGCAACTCCAGCCTACGAGTACGGTTACGGACAGACGGCAGCGGCCACTTACGCAGGAAGTTACGATCAGGCGGCGGCGGCGGCCAAGCCTGCCACTTACGCCACAACTTACGCGACACAGAGAGCGGCCACTCAACAAGCGCAAGTCGCGGTAAGTAAAAAAATTAAACCCATTATATATACCAGGCGAAAATGCTATTCAAACATGTGTTCAAGAAGACGTAAGAAGTGGGTACCACCATCAATACCTCTTAAATACAACCTAAATGCGTCACTCTCTACAAGGTAGCGCCTTTTTCAATGAATTTCCTCAATCTTACAAAACTACAAGAGATAGAGCAAATCCTAGTTTAATTTTTGAAACTGCAATGGTGAAAACAGATAGCAGCTAACTTAATTCATTTCAGAGGTGTAGGGTGTTTAAAAATTTAATGATTTAGGCCTATGTTTGTACCTTGGTTGCTAGTAAAAATAGAAAAAAATAAAGGCTAGTTTGTCTAGAATTTTATGTAGAATCAAGTTGCGTGTTCAGTATTTTTTTTATCGGTTACAGTTTTAAAAATATACTGCAAAGTTGTTTTTTTAAAATGGGACACCCTAATATTATTTTACTTTTCGTTTCAAAATAAAATTTTCCCTACACACTTTATATTTATTTTCAAAAAAATAGTTATTTCTGGACAAAAAGATATTTATAAAAAAACATTAAGATCCTGAACATTGGATAGGAATTGGAATTTCTTTTATAAAATTTTATTATTTTTTTAAGAATCCATAGGCAACTAGGTTTTGATTGGGTCTTTAAACTGTATTAATGCTTGGTTGCCTTCTTGTCTGATATTTACCGAAAAACATCTGTAAATAATTTGAATTTTTTTACCACTTTCATACTCTCAATATAAAATTCAAAATTATATATTTTAAAAGACAAAGACAAAATTTGCAGCTATCATTTGTTCCTAAGCCAACTTGTAGTCTGCTAAACATATCTGTACCTGCTTAGTTAATTAGCCGTGATTTTTTTTACGGTTGCAGTTGTTTTAAAAAGAAACCTGTATATAGAAGGTAGATTCAACAGCTAGCTACTTGGCAATTCGACTGGAATAAATTAAAAATGAGTAACAAAATATTTTCTCTTTTGTTAGACTGCCGCCGCTAAACCTGCTCAGTACACCGCCCCTTACCAACCAAACGCCACAGCGTATCAGGCCACTTACGCCCAACCCGCTGCTCAAACTACAATAGCTGCCCAACCTACCACCCAGGCGAAACGTAAGTTCACTTTTTCCATTTTCTCCTTCAGGTTTTTTTATTATTTTGTTTAGCGTTTTTATACTGTGATCAGTAAATTTCTGCTTCGATTAAGATCAAAATTATCAAAAAAAAAAAGTTGTGAGATTATCTGTCAATTGTTAATTTTCAAAAAAAAATTGTTTGATTTTTTTTTTCAACTTTACAGAAACAAAAGCCAACACGTATTCCGGTTACGACGCGGCCCTTTACTCGGCCGCAACCATGTACGTCGCCCAGCAACAGCACGCGGGCGGAGTCCAAACGGCCGGCCAACCGGCCGTCGCCCAAAGACGGGCGGCGCCGGGTGGCAGGGCTTCAAAAGAGGCGCCGGAGCTAATAACAGAGGGCAGAGACCCAAGGCCCCTCCCAAGCCCCAACAGTTACACTATTGCGATGTTTGTAAAATCAGGTAGGGTAACACTTGCTATGGTTTGTTTTATTTTGTTTGTATCTCCATTGTAATATAAAATGCTTAAATGGTTTTCAGTCATCTTTCTTATTTTTAGATAAGAACTAATCAGGTTAATATTTCTTTATAGAAAAATAAATTTAATTAAAATATTTATAGTTTTTTGTAACTTTTTTTCCAGTTGCGCCGGTCCACAAACTTACCGTGAGCACTTGGAAGGACAGAAACACAAGAAACGCGAAGCGGCCACCAAAATGGCCGCCGCAGTCACCACGACTAGCGCCAATAGAGCCGGTAACTCTCTACGTTGCCAACTTTGCGACGTCACTTGCACTGGAAACGATGCTTATGCCGCTCACATTAGGGGAGCTAAACATCAAAAGGTACGGTTTTGCTCTTGTGGTTTTTTGAGCTATTAAAAACTCTGAACTTACTTTATAAAAGGTAGAATATCAAAACTTACTCTTTGTTTGACTTGTTGCGGATATTACAAGTCAAATCAAATTGAATCAATATTTATTAAAAAGTCAAAAGCTGTACAATAATTGACTTAAAACTAGTTTATATGGTATTCTATTTTGACTTATCAGTAGTACTAATATTAATTTCCCCAACAAAACTAAAAACATATAAACAACAAAAACACTAATAAAAATATTGCCATAAAGCTAAACCGGTTGGAGTCTAAATGTAAAAAAGAAAAAAATCAGAATTACGACAGTCATAAAGCTAAAAACATAAAAGGTATACAAAACATCAAAAACTTTGTATTATATACAAAATAAGATTTTATTAAAACAATGCAGAAGGGTGTTATACCCACTTACTTTAAACCTACCTAAAATAATGCTTCATGAACAATACAACAGTAATATACAGGATGTAAAATGTAAAATGCTCACGGTTTTATTGGGCGATAGTGGAGCTCAAAATAAGTTAAGTGTTTTCAAAAATATGACCTTTCAAAGTTAATAAAAAAATGGCAACACCGCGCCCCTTTCTTCACATCGAGTCGAACGTTGCGAGATTTTACATATTTACACTTTTAAATAAAGAAATGTTTATTTCCATAGTTGCGGAAGGTGTATAAGATCTACAGAAACTTTTAAAAAATTAGAAAATTATAAAAATTACTTGCAATATGTAATATGAAATTTAATTTAAGTAAAAAACAAAAAAATATTTTTTGACTTGTTTTATTTATTTAGTTTTGGCGGTATGCAGCTTCGCTGCTTTTATGCACCAGCCTCCCCTGCGGAAAAATTAGGTTTTTTTTTACTTTATGTAGAGTTTTTATTTGTAATTAAAAAATAATTGTATAAATATAAGCTGAATATCGATTTTAAGAACACAAATTATGTTTTAAAACTGCACTTTTTTCTGCTTGAAGTATAGAAAGTTTCTAATTATCAAACAAAGGTAAGGTCCTGTGAGCTGAGGTATGTGATAGGTTTACTTCGCGGCCTAATTACCTCGTACTAATACCAGGATTTTTTCTTCAATATTCAAAATTCTTTCCTCCTGTTTCACATTTATGTATTTTCCAGGTCCTCTATTTAGATTTCTCGGTAGCACACATCCCGTTTTCAAAACTCCTTGGTACTCCTGCACTATGGTAAATTTGAGCTACTAGATTAGCATTTTGGTTTGCCTTGCCGTAAATTCATATCGGCATATTTTCCCGATTTAAAAACATTTTGAACGGACAAAAATATAGCAACCATTGTACGACTGACTTAACTACACAAACAAGGCTTCTTGGTAGCGCTGATGCCAATTGTTTTTTAAATTTTCAACTAGGGTGAAACATTTTTTTTTTAATCTGTTGAGTTTTGCCACATATGCCATATGAACTTTTTGACTTGTTTTTAGCTCCACTATTGCTCATTAAAATCGCACCATCACATCCTTTAGGTCTCCTATAACTAATACTAAAATCACTTAAGACCTAGAGACTCATTGGCAGAAATAATTTCGCAAAAAATATTCAGAATATCAATACTAGGCTTGCTAAATACATTTTGTTTGTTCACAATTATTACTTCTTCTTTATTTTTTTTTCTCCCAGAAGAATTTGGATTTGTTAAAAAATTGTGTTCTTTTAGGTTGTCCTGTTACACACAAAACTGGGCAAACCGATACCTCCTCAAGAGCCAGAAGTTATTGGAGGTCCTAAGAAGTCGATTGCTGCCTCGCCCAAGATCAATTTTGTCCAGTCTGGTGGTTTGGGTGTAAACCAAAATCAGGTGAGTAGTAAAAAATTTCAGTATTTTATTAATGGTACGAAACAGACACGATTTTTGTCGATATTTATTTGTCCCCTAGAAAGCTTTATTTGTGACAAATATTTGGAAGAGGCCACTAGAAGACCTGTCCTTGACATAACCTCAAAAAATATTAATTTTTAATTCTTTGTTAGGCCTTTTTAGAAAGCAGAAGCTGCTTATTAATTAATTTTACAGCAGTAAATTATTAAATTAGTGTATTTTTAGATGCATTATTGTTTATTTTTCAATGTAAAACTGCAGATTTATAGAGGCAGTTTTTTCAATTGATTCACAGAAAAAGTACATATCCTTAATTTATTTGGATAAACTTAACGTTTTAAGCAAGGTAGGACTGTAGTTTTTTTTTTATTTTTGGTAAGTATTCACTAGTAAAGTTTTGTAAACTGCAGGATCGTACAACAAGGACTGAATAAGGCCATATTAGTAGCTTTCCTTATATTTAAAAACAAAATGTAAAATAGCCACCTTGCGTGTTTTTTTGCTGTGGGATCTAAAACAATACCTATTAAATTGAAGCAAACAAATAACATAAAATTACCATTTTCTTTATAGGACACCTTATTTATTGATTCGTTTGTGATAACATCTCATTTATTTCTATAAATTTTAGTAAAATAGCTTTCATATTCATTTTTGGTGACATCGGAATTAATAATTGTTTCACTTTTACCAGTATCTATTAAAGATAGTCATAAACACCACACTTTGATAGAACATTGATTTTGAGGTTTTGGCTTCCCAGGTATTTTTTGTTAATTTTTTTCGGTTTTCTAATTTAAATTGGAAATCTCATAAATTAAACTAATTTTGTTGCTAGTAAAAATAAATACAAGTCCTTTTTTACGTTATTAACAATAATAATAAAAAAATCCTTTAAATACATAACTGGGAGAACAAAAATAACCTGACCAATAAAAAATGTAAATAGAACATTTGAAATAGTTAACATTACAAAGGTCAGCAGATAAAAGTAACAAAACAAACAAAAAAAGAAGTTTTCAGTTAAATTATGCGCAAAAATATTTAATTTTTAAAGCTCATTAGAATGGAAGAAAATAAATCAGTGAGACGGTTGGTTTGATCATAATTTTTAACAATTCTGTATTTAAAAAAAAATCATAATTTGTTGTATGTAAATTCTGGAAAAATAAATCTCTTGTACCTGTCATTCTTAGATCCACTTTTGCAATGTCGTGTCAATCTATGATTTAAACGAAGGTGTCTCTAAAAACCTGTCATAGTTTTTGGGCAGTATCATTAAATGATTTCTTGTCTGCGAAAAAGTAACTGTCATTTTTTTGGACTGGCATTGCGTAGGTATTGGGGATGTTCGAATTATTCTCATGTATCAACTTTAAAAATTATTGGAATAAACAAAATATAAAGCCAGTATGTTCAAGCTACCTTTAAGCTCATGCCTCAAGAATGGGCCTATTGCATAAGTTTTATTTTGATCTAAGAACACGCCAGATATTTTTTTTTGCCTGTTAAAGCACCATTTTCCAAATATCTCTTCTCAGAAAAAATTTTCTTGTCAGACAAAAAATCTGTGTGATGGAACAAGAAGTACTGGGTTGGGACTCTAAAAATTGGAAGAGAATTCAAATAGATACATGTTCTTGTTGCATTTAAGGTAACTCATAGTTTGTCACTGTGAAAGAGATAAGAAAAGGAATGTCAAAAATTTTCAGGATGGGCTGGTTCATATTGGTTTTTTTCGTTATTAATTTTTTTATTAAAGTAAAAACATTCGTCTTTATCTGTTTAAAATACATCAGTTTAATGTCAGTTAAATATGCATCATAATAAATGTAAAGG
Source organism: Listronotus oregonensis (assembly GCA_019359885.1). Classification (NCBI taxonomy): domain Eukaryota; kingdom Metazoa; phylum Arthropoda; class Insecta; order Coleoptera; family Curculionidae; genus Listronotus; species Listronotus oregonensis. The sequence continues at coordinate 75,321 of JAHBCN010002250.1, forward strand.
ATAAATACACCGTTAAAATCTATCATTTACCACTAAAAAATAATACATTTTACAAAAAAATACGTTAAAGCTCTAAAAATTAATCATTATCCTTTATGAAAAACACCTCGTAAGTAATCATGATTACCGACTTTTTGACCCAATGCAATACATTTTGTATTTTTGTAAATTTATTTGCTGACATTTTAAACCAATGTAATACGTTTTTTTATAATGTTTTTTTGACGAACAAATTCGATGAAAATCAAAAGTGTTGCAGTATCTGGATTTGCTCCGCTAGGTATTTTTTTACACCGCTTTCATCCAAAGGTAATATTGGAACTTAACTTCGGTGGCCTCTATCGATCAAGCGTTATAAATACGCGTGGTTAGCAATTTTTGTCGTTGATACCCTTTCCACGGGAAAATTATATATTTGTATTTTAAAAACAATTGGCAGAAGCATAGTTTAAGGTATAAAGGTTTATTCTTAGCCACAAAAAAAATATGTGCAAGAGGACTATTATCTCCTTGAATTTCATTGATATCTTTTTAGTATTTCTTGGGTAATAAGTGAAAAGTGTTGTGCCGTTGATAAGTCGTATTATCAAATTGATGTGACAGCTGCAAAAATGCCGGATATGAACCGTGAGTAGACAGCCTGGCAATGAGATAGTTAGAAATCGATTCATTGTTAATTATTGATCTTTTTTTGAGGTTATGTAAAGGTCACATGCTTTAGTCTAATATATTTAGGATATAATTTTTAATTGTTTTTGCTTTTATTAGTCCACAATTTTGACAGACCCATTATTATTTGTCATTCAAAAGCTAAAATAATCTTTGCACTTTTTTAAAATAAAATTCAAATTTAAGAATAATTTTTCTTATTCAGAATAACGTAAAGTTTTTGTGATTTTTTGTAGGGAAGTAATGGAGATGCAGCAGCATCTAAGGAAGAAGAAGCAGAAGAAACTCCCGAACCAGATATTCAACCAGTCGGTCAAGATTATATTGAAGAAATTAAGAGTGATGATGGAAAGGTAAATGTTCTATTTTTTAAATTTACTATTTCTCAATGTTAAATTGCCTAAAATTTGGGACACAAATCGACTTGTTCTTGGTCGATTATGTTTATTGTTTAGGCAGAAAGTAATTCAGTTTTTTTCGCAGAATATCCTCTATCAATAGGTCATTCTGTAGCCCAATATTCTGAACAATTAAATTTATGATTCTGCTAATTAGATTTTATAATTAATTTACACACTTTTATAAAAATTCTTGATATTTTTTTAGGTGATGAGTTTTAACTGCAAGCTGTGCGAGTGCCGCTTCAACGACCCCAACGCCAAGGAAATGCACATGAAAGGACGTAGACATCGGCTCCAGTATAAAAAGAAGGTCAATCCCGACCTGGTCGTCGATGTTAAACCTTCTCTGAGGCAAAAAAAGATTCAGGAAGAGAAAATGCGAAGAGCCGTAAGTAGTATTGTAGAGAAAACGATGGTTTTATGTAAAAAATTATTTTTTATATCGTTCTTTATGTACCATAACATGAATATATGCTTTTAAAATAAGCGGTAATACTTTAATTTTTTTAATGAAAGCAGGTACCAAAAATATATATTTTTTGTTGGGAAAACAAGCTGGGCGATCAAGAGACTACTTTTTAAAAGTTTTTATTATTGTTATTTTTATTCTGAGGTTATGTCAAGGTTATAAAATTAGGTTTGGATGTATAAGAACTTGTAAATCGACAGTTGTTCCTTTTGTTAAGCTACCATCTATGTTTTTCAAAATTTTAAGGCTGTCGTAGATGATGTTAGTGAATTATTTCACCCCTTTACACTTAGAGGTTCAAATGTTGAAGGGTTTTGCTAGTTCATACATTTATTTCCATGTTGGACTAAAAATGTCTTTACATATTGGACTAAAACAGTCCACCTAGGAGTGAACAGAGCTGTGTGTTTTTTCTGTGTATTATAAAATAAAAGTGCAATAGGCCTTTTGCACTTTTTTTTTTTGGTTAAAAATAACCCTATACCTAAAAAACGCTTCTACCAAATATATTTTTTTTATATAAATTTCTATAACATAGTTCAAACATTTAAAATTCAAATATAAAACTTTCGCGAAAAGGGTATCTACGTCACAAGTGACTATACACACTCATTCACAACGCCTAATCGACAGAGGCGACCAGGGCTAAGTTCCAATATTATATCTTGGATGAAAGCGAAGTGGATAAAATACTTAGCGGAACTAATCCGGGTATTGAAACTCATTTTTCTATCAGTGAAAAAGTTTTTTTTATTTGTTTATTTAAAAAGTAGAATTTTATAATCTGTTTATTTTCATTTGACAAAAACACTAACTTAAAATTCAAAAATAATATGTTCCCGTGGAAAGGGTATCAACATCACAAATTGCTAACCACACGTATTTACAACACCTGATCGACAGAGGCGACCGGAGCTAAGTTCCAATATTACCCTTGGATGATTATGTAGTAAATAAAATATCTGGTAAAGTTAATCCGGATACTGCAACACTCTTGATTTTCAATGAGTTTGTGCGTCAAAAACACATTATGAAAATACGTATTTCAGTTTTTTCAAAATCCAGTAGCTATGGTTACAACTGGTATTTGCATTTAATTTTGACGGTGTAATTATCCTTTATATTTTATTATGTTGCATATTTAATTGACATTTAACTGATTTATCTTAAATCGAAATAAATTAACGAAGCAGAAAAAAACTCATATTGGACCTCGCCACTTGCGTTGTCACACGGCTTTTTAGTCTGACGACAATTTTAAGGGTCCAAAAGTGAACTTTAACTTGTAATTACGCCGAAGCTAATTTTTACTAAAAAAGATTTTTGGGAGATGGTTCTTTAATTGGCAAAGGAAAAGAATTGACATGGTTTTATATCAAATTAAATTTTATGCAAGGCGTTCCGTTTGTGTATTTTTTCCCTAGAATTAAATAAATACTTGAGAAAATGATTTAAATTAAAACAGTCCTCCTTGGATAACCCCCTCTACTGCCTTTATTTTTAAAAATAGATTCCTATTTAAATGATTGTGATTTGCTTTTTTTTACAGGCTATGCGGGAAGAATTCTGGGCTCGCCGTCACGGTTTTAACATGGATGATGAAGGTAAGGAACAACTTTTATTGGAAATTTTAATTATTTTCTAGTTTAATTATTAACATAGAAATAAAGCTTTTATGCTCTTTGTTTTAATTGTATGGGAACATCTTTAGGTATCTGTATTTGCAACTTTTTCTCTAAAGTAAAAAATTAAAAAATCTCAATGCTTGATGATGATTTAACCATCATTTTCTAAAATATTAAGTTTTTTTTTCAAATATACATACTTTAGTTCTCTACATATGGAAAACTTATTTATTAGTTTTATGAAAAAAGTTATTCTTTATAAAAAGTTGTGCTTTCTGCTCAAAACACTGTTATATTATTCAAATTTAAGATTGCTTGTACAGGATACTCAAAAATTGAAAAAGTCAAATATTACTCGGGACAGAAGTAGCTCTAATTTTTATTTTATAGCAAAAAGTAATAACCATAGATAACCTTAATAACAAAGTCTTACCTAAAAAAAAAAAAGTATAACTGGTTTAGAATCATTGTTTCCTACCTGAAATTATTTAAAAAATAAAATAATAATAATATTGAAAAATGTAATAACAAAGTCTTACTTTTAAAAATGTGAAAATAACATAAACTGTGCTTAAAGAAACAGTAAGTGCTTATTATTAGATATTTGCATGTAATGTTTATTAGAATTAAGTTAGTTCAAGTTATTTTCTACAATTCCATAAGTAAGATTTTGTTATTACATTTTGCTATAAAATAATAATTACTGGTACTTCTTTTCCTGGGTCAATTTTGATTTTTTTGTCTAATTTTTGACTTACCGTGTGTATGTAATCCCAATTTTTAATAACACTTTAGTGTTTTAGCAGAAAGCAGAACTTTTTATAAAGAATAAGTTTTTTCAAAAACTAATAATAACAAAGTTACCCATATGTAGAGAACTGAAGTAGACATGTTGTATGCAAAATAACATAAGTGAAATTGTTAATTAGATCTCCTTCGTAAGAAAAGTAAACTTCTATATATTTTTTGTATGTTTTTAGAATCAATGTATTGGGAGGACAGAAGGCGGTATGAAGAATATATGGAAATGGTGGGCCGTGGTGGAGGTCCCTTCGGAAGAGGCAGACCTTTCCCAGGAGGACCGCCGGTAAGTTAAATAAGTTAATTATTATACAAAAACAACTTATTTCCCATATATGTAGAATTCCAAGAAATATTTTTTTTCTAATATTTTTATTTTATTTTTTATAGTTCTTCCCTGGAGGACCAGGACCGAGACGCGCCGAATCTAGCGATGACCGTCATGTCATGGCTAAACATACTGAAATATATCCCAAAGAAGAGGAATTGCAGATTGTCCAGCGTATCGTTTCTCACACTGAACGTGCATTGAAACAGGTAATGCCTATCCACTGACACTGTTTAATAAAATCTCTCCTCATGTATCCTTAAAATTTGTCAAAAGGTTTTTGATTCTCCTGGCAAGTTAAATGATGATTAATTGATTCATTATTAATGTCAAATCACAAATTCTCAATCAGGAGGTCTATTCTTCAGTCTCTCACTGAATAATGTCTTAAATAGGTTTGATTACCCTTTGTTTCACATTCTTGAGTGTTATGCAAGTCTTAATCTCAAATTCGAAATATTGTCAAATAACAAACTTTGGCAACAGTGTAAATGTGGATAATTGAATGGTAGGAGCTCCTAAAAAGTAAATAGTAAACATAACCTATAAAATTTCAGTCGTTTATTTGTGTATTTTATATTTCCTACATCTTTTTATATTTTTACTTAGGTCTGGTTCTGATTAGTTTTTTTTTTTTTTTAGGTTTCTGATCAACTGGCCGAAGCTAAACCAGCCGAGGGAGCGGACGCGTCTAAAGATAAATCCATGGATCAACCACAAAAAGAAGACGGACGCGATAACCAACTGTAAGTTGTAGTAACTTGTGTTTAAAAAAAAATCAATCAGCTGAAGGGTTATGAAATTAGAGAACAAAAAATAGTGCTATATCATTACTGTCATGTAGAATAAAAAAATAAGAATTAACATTATACAGGATGTGAAAAGTATGATGCTCACGATTTTAATAGGCGATAGTGGAGCTCAAAACAAGTTAAAAATGCCAAAAACACATGGGTCAAAGGTTATTTGTTTTCGAAATATGACTTTAAAAAAAAAATTGGCAACACGGCCCCACCTTATCGCAGCTAGTCGAACTTTGAACGTTTTTTGCCAGGTTTTACATAATTATTAACACTTTTCTTAAAGAGATGTTTATTTACATACAAATAATAAATATTACTTTTTGCAATTTATTTTGATATTTCATTTGGGATTAAATTTAAGTAAAAACAAATTATTGTTTGGTTTTTATTTGTAAATAAAAAATAATTGTACTAACCACAAAATTAGGTTGAATATCCATTTTAAGGACACAAATTATTTTGTTTTAAAACAGCACGTTTCATTTTGCTTACAGAATAAGATTGCTCGGTTGCACACATCCCGTTTTCAGAACCTTTGGTACACCTGCACTACGGTTGTAAATTTATAACATCTCCGCATATTTTTCCAACTGCTTTTACTGCACGCTCAAGGCTTTCTGGTTAGCGCTGTTGTCAATTTTTTTTTTAATTTTTAACCGGAAAAATTATTATTTTTTTTTACTGGTTGATTGAAACATTTAAAACTTAATTTATTTTATTAGCAAATGAATCTACTGATAAGCGATTAAAACGAAAATTGCCAATTATTAAGGGTTAGACAAAAACCTGTCAAGTTTTGACATATATGTCATATAAACTTTTTGACAATAAATAAGTAAATTTCATTCGGTTGGCAGATGGTTGAAGGTCGTTCGTGATTCAGATCTTAGACTTAGACTAGTTCATTAACAGTTCTTGCAGATAAGAATTTGCATGTTTATGTGTTAAAACATATAGCAAGTGGCTTATTAGAAGGATTTCATTTGCCATATCGTTGATTCGTCAAACCTTTAGCAAAACAAGAAGTTTTATCAAATAATTAATTTTTTTTTAGGTTTTCATTCCAGAAGGAACAAGGACGCTTCGCGCATGCTCCGGGGCGTAATGCGCGTAGGTCACCTCGCCAAAGGACTACTGCTGAAGGGGGACAACCACGTAGAGCTCGTGGTCTTGTGCGCGGATAAACCGACCCTAACTTTGTTGAAAAAGGTCGTGGAGTTGCTGCCGGCTTCCTTTAAACAGATCGCTCCCGATTCGACTTACCAAATAATGATCAATCCAGCCGAAGCCGGGCTGACGGTACAGTCTGAAGGACTTACCGTGTTGGTACAGCTGACCAGTCCGGTGATGCGCGACCAAGGTAAGCATTGACGGAGTCTTGCGGTAAGCTACCGGTAAGAATTGAATGGTTCGAAGAAAGGAAGGCATGAGAAAAGGTGTTTTTAAGAGAGGGAAAGAGGATTAAAAGCAATAGTTTATGTTAAAATGTGTCTTTGTTAATAATACTTCTTTCTTATATACCTACATCATGACAGTAGTATATAGTTAGCTCCATAAGTAAAAAGAAACATTGATGCAGTGTCACAGAATGTTTTAATGCATATATGGATATTTATATTAAAAATCACCACATTGGAAACCAGTCTGTATACCGTCTGATCAAAAAGTACCCAGAATTTTTCAGTGAAACAAAAACGGTTCAATTATTATATCATATTTATTTTATTCACTTGGAAGTTATCTCTATTGCAAGCAATACACAAATTCTAAAGCTTTTTCCAATCTTCAAAATAATATTCATATTCCTAAATCGCCTCAACCATCTCAAAACGTTTTCCGCAAAGTCGTGGAGATAGGAAAAAGTCACATGGAGCCATGTCAGGTGAATACTGAGCCTGCGGAACGGTCTGGACATTGTTTTTGGTCAGATAATCGCGTAAAGTGTATTTATTCATATTTAAACCAAGAAAAAACCAGTCATAAATCTTCCAATTAGGATGGTAGCAAAAAACCCATAAAATATCTTAAGTAAACAATCCATAAAACCTTTCTTTGGCCGGGTTTTTCTGAGAATGTTCAAGAACCATTCTTTATGTACAAATTTTCCTTTATTGCCTCAATTGTCTTGAATATCTATCCGCGAAGTGTAAACTTGAGTCGTGGAGATAGGAAAAAGTCACACGGAGCCATATCAGGTGAATACGGAGTCTGCGGAACGATATGAACGTTGTTTTTGGTCAAATAATCGCGTACAAGATGAGATGTGTGTGTCGGTGCGTTAACGTGGTGTAAAAACCATGAGTTGTTTATCACACAGAATATGTGAGGATTTTAATACAAATATTTTCACACATAGGCCGATTTTGAAATCGCCTTTAGCTCCTTCTGGGAATTTTCCTTTGTCGCCTTAATCGCTCTCCGCCAAGCGGTAACTTGAGTCCTGGAGATAGATAAAAGTCACATGAAGCCATGTCAGGTGAATACGAAGCCTGCAGTATAAACGTTGTTTTTGGTCAAATAATCGCTTACAAGGTGAGATGTATGTGCTGGTGAGTTGACGTGTCGCAGAAACCACGAGTTGTTTATCACGCAGAATATGCGAGGATTTTATTACAGATATTTTTACACCCACTGGGCCATTTTTAGAGGAATGGTTAAAAAAATATATATTAAAAGTTGTTGAATGCAAAGTCACTGCTTGTACAAAGATCCTTTTCTCTCACTCAATAACACCTTTTGTTAAATGTGGAATGAAGCGGGCAGTACCGCGAGGTTTAAGCTGAGTTGAGACTAAAAAAAAAAAAATTTGACCAAAAATTATGTTGACTGTAAGGGTGGGTTGTAAAATTGTATTTGCTGCAGTGGTAACAAATATGGTGGAATAATTTAAAGTTTGGCATAATAATGGCCGATTTTAGAACCAACGTTGCTTTTATTTTTCCTGTTTTTTTTATTAATTAAAAACGTAAGTATTACAAGTATTTATATGGAAAAAAAGTAAAATTGGTTTTAGAAATTTCCTAGTTATGTTCTTAAACTTTCATTTTTATCATCAGCTTTGTTACCGTTTTCATGTATTATTTTTAGATGAATCCGTGACACGTTTTTGCTAATTATATGACTAATAATTTGTTTTTTCAGCCAGTGCATATACAGTTGTTTATGTGTGTTTTTCAAGATTGTAATACGTTTTTATTTTTCCGACAGTTAAATATCACACTGTGATTTTGTGACAGCTTAAACCTTGATTTGCTAATAAATATTGGACTTTTTCTAGGCGGAAGAGACAATTTCACAGAAGACCTACGGCGAACAGACAATAATATGTCAGCGCATTTATTGTTTCGTTTGTTACGGTGGTAACAGCTCGGTTTTACGAACAATTTTACTTCGTCTGTGCCAAAAGAATTCGGTTTGAAATGTGATTTGAAATTAATAAATTTACAGTATTGAAAAGTGGTTATGGAGTTGTTATAGATAATTTAAGTAATAATAATTCAAGCAATCACTGTCGTAGGATTTGATTACCTCCATATTTTTTTAAATATACAGGGTGTAAAAAGTATGATGCTCACGATTTTAATGGGCGATAGTGGTGCTCAAAACAAGTCAAAAAAGCCAAAAGCACATGAGTCAAAAGTTAATTGTTTTCGAAATATGGGTTTTCAAAGTTTAAAAAATTTGGCAACATTGCGCACGCTTCATCACGTCGAGTCGAACGTTTTTTGCGAGGTTTGACATATTTACACTTTTTTTAAAGAGATGTTTATTTACATAGTGGCGGCTGGTGCATAAAAGCTGCAGAAACTAAAAAAAGGGAATATTAAAAATTACTTCTTGCAGTTAATGTTAATATTTAATTTGGAATTAAATTTACGTAAAAAACAATAAATTATTATTTTTTTGGATGGTATGCAGCTTCGCAGCTCTTATGCACCAGCCTCCCTGTGGAAAAACGTCGTATTTCTACGTTATTTGAGGTTTTTATTTGTAATTAAAAAATAATTGTACTTACCACAAAATTAGGCTGAATATCCATTTGAAGAACACAAATTATTATATTTTAAAACAGCAATTTTTTATTTTGCTTAAACAACAAAGTCTCCAATTATAAAAGTAAACAGCTACACAAACACTCCCAGTTTTCGGCTCCTTTAAAAATTTGGGTAGTAAAGCCTGCACACGTTGGTGGTGGTAGAGATAATGTAAATTTTCCCATAAGGTCCTTTGAGCTGAGGTTTGTGATAGGTTTACTTCGCGGCCTAATGACCTCGTACCAATACCAGGATTTTCTTCCACAATTTCCAAAATTCTTTCCTCTTGTTCCACAGTTATGTATCTCCCAGCTCCTTTATTTAGATTTCTCGGTTGAACACATTCCTTGTTCAAAACTCTTTGGTACATCTGCACTATAGTTGTCCTAAATTGATGTAGCTGTCGTGGAAATCTTTTACGGTCAATTCGAGCTGCTAGATTAGCCTTTTGGTTTGCCTCGCCGTAAATTAATAATATATCGGCATATTTCCCCGATTTAAAAACATTTTGAACGGACAAAAATATCGCGATCAATGTATGACTTGACTCCACGCACAAGGCTTCTGGGTAGCGCTGTTGCCAATTGTTTTTAAATAAAATAACATTTAAAACTTAGTTTATTTTATTAGCAAATTAATCTACTGATGAGCAATTAAGACGAAAGTTTCCAATTGTTAAGCTTTTCAGAAATAATTGGAGGAAGGAATTATTCTTACTAGGTATCGCTTTTACGAAAATACTTTTGTATTATCTCCTGTATAGCAAAAGTGCTGACTGCTTGTTTTAAATATTGCTTTTATTATCCTTAAATTACTAAAAATATATATGGCCCCTTTGGTATTTATACAATGGAGGTTAGGCTTTATTCTTCCCGTTATAGATGTTGTAATTTGTTCGTAAACCGATTATTTATACAGAATTTTTATTGTAAACTTGTGTTTACAGTCCAATACTTATGTGTCTATAAAGTACTGTGCCTATATGTCCCGTTTTCTAGAGTCCATCAGCTATACCGGTGTGGGATAAGGATTTTTGATCATAGTGTGCCCCACGGCTAAGCTCCGCCCAGAAACTAAGAGAAAAGATCATTCAACTTTCGCTCATTTCACAGAATTTTTCCCAGATTCAAAGAGTTTGTATGTGTCGGTAACAAAATGTTTAGAATTGTCTTTTTACCAGTGTCCATTTTTTTTATATATATTTGAGACTAGAATAAGTTAGCTCTCGACGGTACAGTGTGTCCCAAATTCAAACCTCATCATTCCGATCTAGGAAACCGGTTCAATGGAGGCAAAGTTGCGCCATTTAATGCTGATCAAATTGCCATCTTAAAAGTTAAAAAATTTCGAATACTTCCGTAGACTTTTGAAAAAAAACGAATATTTGCGATTTCATTATTATTGTTTTATCACTCTATTTGAATAGTTATAACCAAATAAATTTCACATTCTTATTGCGACTTTCTATTCTCCAAGACAGTATATTAGATTTACACACCGACGTTTCGTCTTTGAACTGCCATCATCAACTTTGTTTTTTAAATGCGGCCTTGAATTTTTTATTACGTATTTTAAGAGCTTCTAAGGTCCCAAAACTAATGATGTATCGGACTTATTCGAGAAATTCATATTAATGGCAATTTCCATGAGAAATCATGTGTTAAGATAGAGATAGATAATAGATTTTTTGTAAGATCTTACCAGGAAATCATAATATGCTTGTTTCGAATAAGTGCGATACATAATTGGTTTTGGAACATAATAAAAAATCCAGGACTGTATTTAAAAAAACAAAGTTGATGATGGCAGCTCAAAGACGAAACGTTGGTGTGTAAGTCTAATAACAACACTGTGTTGCAGAAAAAGTAGCAATAAGAATGAAATTAAAAGAAATAAAAATAAAATCGCGGATATTGGGTTTTTTCCAAAAGTCTTCAGAAGTATTCAAAATTTTTAAACTTTTAAGGTGGCGTTTTGATCAGTATCAAATTGCGCTACTTTGCCTCGAATTCGGAACACCCTGTACAGGGACAAATCTGCCGGCTAAAAGTACGCCGAGATGTAGTAAAATTCTCGCCATTTTTTTCCGTTCTTCGATAACATTAATATGAATTAAATGTTTCTATAAATGAGCGTTGGGTTAAGAGGGTGCTTTCTCGGTCGTATTCTGGGCGGTGCTTAAAGATCGTCAGGCACGATGGTCAAACACCCTTTTTGTTGAATGTCTAGAAGCTGCAAGCGGCGGGTCGGACCGGGATGTACTCTCGAGAGGAAAGTGTCTGCAGGCGCTGGCAGCGCTCAGACATACCAAATGGTTCCAGGTTTGTGTCTTTCTCACACCCGGGATATTTTATTACGAATATAGTTTTATCATTTTTTGTTTCTGTAACGATAAGCGCGCAAATAAGAAAAAAATAACCTGTACCCATGGAAAAAAATAGTAGTTTAATTGCTGGGGTTTCTTAAAGGTTGTGCAATTTTGGAGAAGAGTTTTAAAGACGTTTTGAGAGATAAGTTTTATTTTGAGATTAATTTTTATAAATTATTCTGATATTTTTTTTTAATGAGAATTGAAATTGGACTAAAATTAAAACATCTATTTGTCCCTTATTCTGTTAAAATGTAATTTTTTTTGATAAAAGTGAGGAAATTCCTTACTTATGCAAAAGGAACTTCCATTATGCAATCTCAGTGGGTCAGCTAGGTAATAAAGCAGAAGTTTTTGATCATATCTGCGTCAGAATGGACGTTTCCGACGTTTCGTCTCGGAGTATATTGGGAAACTTCAGGGATTAGGAGATTAGATTACAACTTTCGGAGTATTAGAGTACTCCGAGTAAATTGCACAATCTTCAAGAGCAACAGCACTTTGAAATAGGAACTGATCTGATGATGTGGGTTTTTGAGAAAGTAACTAAAATTAAAAGTGTTTTTTTAGGGAATCGGAGCTTTTTTGTAATGCTCTAGTGCTCAAGATTCTTTTTTCATTTAAATTAAAATAAATGTATCATTTACTGCTTCTATTCCCTTTGTTTAAAGTCAATTTATTTTTTTTTAACTTATTAGATTTGTTAGTCGCGCTTTTTTGCAATTTTTTACCGATAATACGAAAAACTTCACATCTCAATCATTAAAGTAGATTTTAGATTAATTAATTTCAAAAGGTTCCACAGGTAAAATGGGCTGGGAGGCAAAATAGGCCAATTTTCTGTTCCTATTCACCCAAAAGTAACATCTTTTTTTCAGAGAAAACCTAGAGATAACATAAATATAATAAAGACAACTACATAACAATATTATCAAAAACATGTAGTGTAAAGGAATATTGTAATATTGACAGAAATATCACATTTTTTCCGCACTTTACTGGTTTATTATTTACCAAGAAAAAAATACCAAATTTTTTAAATTAAATACTCGAAATTCAGATAACAAAATGAAAAATATTGTCCCAAAATAACGGGTTTTCAGCTGTTTTAATATTTGAAACAACGTTGTTTAAAACGACAGAAATTTAAATATTTTTATTAATGTGGAACCTTTTACAACCATATAAAATGAGAACTTGTTCTAATCTCTTTGGCATTTGCAGGCTAGGGCATTGGGATTACATTCTTGCGTGGTTATAATCAGAATCTTGAGGGATTTGTGTCAGAGAGTCCCCACTTGGTCACCTCTTAGTTCATGGGTAAGTTTTTCTATATACCACATGTGAATCTTGCAGTGTTGACATTATTTCGTTTTATTTTTTTCAGGCCATGGAACTCCTAGCCGAAAAAGTAATCTCATCGACACCGGGACAAGTTCAGCTATCGCCCGGAGATGCTCTAAGAAGAGTCATGGAAGCCGTAGCCGGAGGTCTTCTGCTGCCGGGAGGTCCGGGACTGGCGGATCCCTGCGAAAAAGACGGCCCTGATGCTGCGGGAGCTTTGAGTGCGCAGCAGCGGGAAGACTTGACGTGCTCGGCACAATACGCGCTTAGGTTGATCGCGTTCAGGCAGATTTATAAGGTAAATTATATGGGTTATTTTAGGGGCTATTTAGCCCAATTATTCATTGGTGAATGGTTGCTGTATCTGCGTACTTATTTACAAATACTAGGTATTAAATGGTTTTGTCGGTCGATAAGAAAAATAAATAATTTTATGCTTTGAAATTCATTTTATTATTCAATACAATTCGATTTTTAGTAAACTTGTTCCAGTGATCTTGTAATTTATGGATTTCATCTCTGAAGTGAGAATCCGGCAGACTGGAAATATGCTTTTACGACTACTGCTACTTCTTCTTTCGAAATCGTTTATATAGAACAACCTTAAAGTCAGAAGAAGATAAATTTGGCAAATATGGTGGATGTTGCAATAGTTTAATTTACTAATTTTCACAATGGTTTTCATGGCTGTGTAAGAGGATGCATTGTCTTTGTAAATAATGATTAATTTCTTCGGTGAACCAGAAGTATATTGTTTTATCAGGTGAAAATGATTCACAAACAAAATTCCTTTTGCATTCCAAAGAAATGATGCCAACTAACACCTTCTTGGTCGATGTCTGAACTCTAACTCGCTTAGGAATCAAAGTACTGGGTTTAAATCACTCCTTAGCCTCTTATTTTGATTCAGGGTTACGTTGGTAGACCCAAGACTCGTTTTTAGTGATGAAACTACACACAAAATCTTTCCACTTTCTAAAACGCTTGAACCATTGCTGAAAAAGTCGCATTAAAAGATGCTTTTGTCTCGTACACACAGCTTTCTGAAACTCGAAACTGACCAAAATATTGCTCACACTGCCTAATGAAATTTCTAGGGCTTCTACTAAATCTCTCTTGGTTAATCGACGGTTTTTCAAAATCACATCCTGTATTTTGCTATTAATTCTGGTGTTAATGCACTTTTTGGAATGTTTTCAATACTTGTACGACCAAGTTTTAATTCAGCATCCCATCTTTTTGTTAAAATTAAAAAGCGTCCTGATCAATTGGAAAAATATAACGCAACGTTTCGTGAGAAATTTAAAAAAGTGTTTGTCCATTCTTAACACTTTTCACCATTCTAATTAAAGGCAAAGAGTTCTTATAGTCGTTTAACAATAAATTTGTTTTAGAAACCTTTCTAAAATAAGCATTTTGTTAGTGCACAATATTGAATTTTTTCCATTGTAAAAGAGTACTGTGACAAGTCTAATTTGGAATATATGAATAAGTTGACAGACCTACATGAAAGTTTACATGTGTTTATAAAAAATGTACTACCATTTTTGTGAAAGTAAAACGACAAATCCAGTAGCGCTATCTCTTATCCAACGACAAAACAGAGTTAAACAACCATTATTTAATTTGCGAGTTACTTAAGGCTATGATAAATAAACATTACATTTTTCATTGAAATAATCACGTTTTTCTTTTTCAGGTTTTGGGAATGGACCCACTACCCGCCCCACAAAAATCGTTCAGACGGGATAGGTCTGCACGTAAACGTCGTCGTTCAGGTGGCGAACAAGAAGGTTCGGAGAGTATGTTTTCTTATATACAGACTATTGTCCATTTTTAGTATCCTCTTTAAAACGTCATATCAATATTTAGTATTTGTTTTAAAGAGGGAAACGTTTTATAATCTTAAATAAATCACTGATGGGTTAAAGTCCTTAGACATTGTGTACCCAAATAGATAATATTTTGTATTAAATTAAAAATTTAGGTGAAAACATTTAAAATACTTAACAAAGCATGCATACAGTGCATAAACTCTCTTCATTAGATCAATTTAAATCTGCCAATACTCGGATATGCATGCGCGTTTTTTTTCACGACCGCTCAAAACGGCTCAAAGGCTGATGACGATGTTGCGAAATCGGGAAAATTCAAATTAAATTAGACAAATGAAATTCACAGTTATTAATAAAAAAAAATATCCTCATTAAAATTAGAAATTATCTATCCAAAATTTTCTTTTAAGCTTCACCACTGCTTAATATTCTATATCAGAATACTCTCTCATAAATTAAAATAATTTTCCATTATGAAATCTATTTATTTTGCTTTAATTAAATCGATTATAAGATATGGCATTTGTTTTTGGGAAAATTCTTATCACTATCTATTATAATTAGAGATTTTATTGCAAATCAGGGCAGTTTGATATATTTTTAAAGCTAAGTGCGAAGACTTATGTAAACCATTATTTATATCAAAAAGTATTTTAACACTTCTATCTATATTTTGAAAAGAGTATCTTTAATTTACAAAAATATTGGCTTATTATCTTCCAAATCCATGTTCTAGTTTAATAAAAAAACTTTTATTTATGACACAAAAAAAATTTATAACATTTACCTACTAGTAAATTGTGCGGCAGCATAACTTCCCTTTTTCAAAACTTAATAAAACGCATTGTATGAATCAGAAAGTTTTAATTTGGTTTTTACAATGTTGGTACATACCTAAAGTTTTCTTTCTTTAGCTTTGAAGAGCAAATCACGTAGGTGACGTCCCCATTCTCGATACATTGAGTAAACCGATTTCTGGCGCTTCTCATGACTCTTCAAGCATAGCAGGCGTTATGTTGGCAATTTCTTCCGGGTGTTGTCTAAATCTAAGGTCCTTGAGTTACATCAGGATTAAAAAACCTCATAGAAAAAAATCACAAGCGGATAAATCGGGAGATCTTGCCGGCCATTGCTAATCGTTCCTGATCAAAAAAGGAAGTTATGCTGCCGCATAATATATTTATTGCATAGAACCAATATATTGTCTTTTTTCCTTGTAATATCATAATTTATAATTATTCTTTGTTATTAGCATAGTTTTGTTTTATTCTGCTTTGTCGAAAAGATGTATAATCTTACATGACAATAAAGCAATATTATAATTATTACTATTTACTATATTTTGTTGTTACAGGTGATACAGGTAAAATGGTTAAAACAGAAGGAGCAGGAGCCGCAACAGAAGGAAAACCAGTAAAATGACTGCGGTAGATTGATTTTTAGTTCTTAAAACAAATTATTACAGTACACACTCTCCCTGTTTGATAATTTACAGTTAATTTTTAAGTTTAGTATTTTGATGTTTTGCAATCAGTCGGGAAAATGACGTTTCCGAATTTAAAGAACGCAGTATTTTTGATAAGGACGTCATTTTCTTGACATTCCAGAGTAGGTAGTTCTTTTGTGACAATTCCAAAATGTAAATTCACCAAGTATTTATAAATTAAATAATGATAGTCTAGATGTATGTGTGATTTAAAAAATTATAATCCCAGGTAATGCTACCTATGTAGGGTATCGAAGAAGTCGGTCACTTGCATCTTCTTATTACAATGTTATAATGGCATATAATTTTTACTAAATAATAAATTTGAAGACGGAATTTTGTTGTTTTATTTTTTTCTTTCTTAGATAATTAAACCTAGTAGAGGCAGCCTTGCTGCTTGGCCGTGCTAGAGAGAAAAGGTAAGGGTACAACCTTTCTCCTTCGCACGGCATGCTGATTGGTCGCCGGGTATATACCCCTGAGCCAGGGACGAGAACGTTAGGAATCAGCCTAAAATGCCGAAAACACATTTCAATGGCGTTTTATTGGCCCTACCCAAAAAAGCTTGAGGATCTTGTTAACCATATTACTTTGAAACATGTTCCATATGTGACATTAAAAGCAAAAAAAAAAAAATCACTTTTTATTTGGAATCAATTTATATTTACAACTTACATTTTTTTTAATTTAATAATTTTCTCGAATTAATATCTATTTTTGGCGTTGCAACCTCTCAGGTTGCTCAATGTACCAAATTGGGTTATTTTATAACAATCTTCTTAAATCATCATCTATACATCAGAAACAATGGACTCTTCATCTTCAGCTACTTCAAAATACAGAGATTCCAAATCTTGCTCGCTATTACTGTTTGTTTCGTCATCACTGTTGTCGTCTTTAACATCGTCCCTAATTTTGTGATTGTGATAATAATGAAATTTCAAAACAGTTTCGTCTATAAAACTTCTGTTGCAAATTTCACACTCATAGTCACCGGCATGTTGCAAACAATGCACCTGAAAATATATAAAAAAATATTTATCTGACTAAAGTTTTAATTTGGTTTTCACAACGTTGGTACATACATACCTAAAGTTTTGTTTTACATAGCTTTAAAGAGCAAATGACGTAGGTGACGTCCCCCATTTTCGATACATTGAGTAAACCGTTTTCCGGCGCTTCTCGTGATTCTTTCAAGCATAGCAGGCGTTATGTTAGCAATTTCTTCCTGGATGTTGTTCTTTAAATCTTAAAGGGTCCTTGGACGGTTTATATAAACACGAGATTTCAAAAATCTCCATAGAAAAAAATCACAAGCGGATAAATCGGGAGATCGTGCCGGCCATTGCAAATCGCCCCTGATCAAAAAAGCAGTTATGCTGCCGCGCCAGAAATCGGTTTACTCAATGTATCGAGAATGGGGGACGACACCTACGTGTACCTAGTTTGCTGCCGCACCCTGTATATCCGAAACTGTATTGTTCATAAATTTCATTCTGCACCAATTCATGCAGAATTATTTAAATAATAATCGGCGTAAATTTCAAAACAATCCCAAAAAAGTGCCTCTCGTGAAACAATTACCTTAATAAAAAATATTTTTTATCCCATGGGTGAAGATCTTAGACTATATTATCAGCAAAAAAAATAATTATCAATCAAATTACCTTCAGATTCCAAGTTTGTCTATACCCTTTGCCACAGTGCTTACAGTGGTACTTCGTTATTCCCTTGTGAATCTTCTCGTGCGCCTGCTGTTCGGCACTGCCTCGGAACGACTTTTCGCAATATCTGCACGGGTACGGTCTTTCGTCGGTGTGACATCGTTCGTGACGTTTCATGTAGTTTTTCTGGATGCACCTGAAGTCGCAATAACGGCACATGTACGGTTTTTCGCCTCCGTGGTGCGAAGTTACATGATACTGCAAAGCCAAACGATATTTAAGATAAAAACATATTGGTATCTCTTAAATACAAAGCTTACACCTTATTGGTCAATTAAAAAGAGCTAGTTACACTGGCAAAAATTTATCAAAATTGACGGTAAGAGTGGTAAGAGTTTTAGCGAAGTTAAAAATAGATGGCGCGTTATAAATTGTTTAATGAATTCCTATTCGTTTAGTCAGATCTGAGTAGACTAGCTTAAGTTAACAACCATGTTTTATTTATTTAATGCAATCCAATAATCATCCTTATTCTTTTCTGATAATATAATTTACACATTATTTTAATATAAATTATTAAAAGCTTTCGTTACAGTGAAAATACGGCGAAAGCAATTAAATAAGTTCTGGAATAAAAATTTTGGCATTGATAACTTACTTCTAGACCACCCTTGTATTTAAATGTTTTACCACAAACATTACACAAAAATTTGGCTGGAATCCCGTCTCCATGACTAGTTTTCTTGTGCTGATTCAACTGTGTAGTAGTCAAATATACTTTCCCACATTCTTCACAACTAATTTGTTTTCCTTGGTGTTTTCGTTTGTGATGGGCAAAAGCTAAAAAGAATAAACAAAGGCTAGAATACCTTTAGTGTTTGTTCTAGAGGCACAACAACATGAAACAACAGATCATTAAATTTAATGGACTAGAATTATTGCAGTGGCGAGCTGGTGTAGTGGCAGAAGACTCGGGTTCGAATCCCGCATTATCCATTGCACTTTTTCATAACTCGTCACCTCACAGAAGGCAATGGCAAACCACTGTGTAGTGTTTCTGCCTAGTAAACCCTTTCAAATGTGCTTAGGGAAAGGGACGTTGCCGGTGGTCCCGATCTGTGTCTATACTTCAAGTCCAAAATTTCTGTCAATGACGCATCGCTCGCTTTAGAGTGCCCCGGGTTGTGGGTCAGGGGAATCAATTCCAGTGGCGTATGCATTTTAGAAAATAAATGATAAAATTTCGTCAAAACATGAAAATATTTTTCACAAGCAAAAAGTTATTTTCTCACATTTTCATCAACCCTTTAAATTAGTAAAGCCTATATTATTTTGGTATTATTCGGATTAATGAAAAATGTAATTTTTTGCTTAATTTTGCACACCTCCTATTTTGAGGTCATAGAAACAAATTTGAGTTTTTTTGGCGATTTTTCAACGTTTTTCCAAAAAAAATACATTTTTACTTTAATTTTCTTCTGATTTTATTTTGCTACATAAAAAAATAATAAAATTTTAGTCTTAACATAAATTAAAAAAGATGTAAAAGCAGAACAATAGACAATCCAAGTTACACCGACTTGCCAATTCACCACCGATCTTGCAATTTCAATATTAAATTTATCTTATATTCACACGCATTGCTTCATCAAAAATATCCACTATATAAGGAACACGAAAGCTCTGAGATCATCAGCTTGTAGAATCCAATAACTATTTCGGTCTTTCGTTTCCATATTTAGGATTTCATAATAGAGAATATTTTTGATCAAACATTGCGGGTCGAGCGAAGCAAGGTTCGCATACCTTATAAAAATGTCATAAAGAAAACTATTACAACCTGGTAACAGGTCAACATTTTTAGAATTTCGAGTTGAATTCGGACGTAAACGTTTTACCTACTTTTTATTGAAAATTAAGGTTTTTTCCTTACTTTTTTAAGTGTTTTTTTTT
>JAHBCN010002250.1:95117-141766 GCA_019359885.1 Listronotus oregonensis
TTACAATGTTTTGGTTCCCGAGGAGAACTTTCGAAGGACCTTCAAACTTTTGTTGTTTTCAAAAACCTTTTCTATTTCTTCCGATTTAAACTTTCTTATATCTCTCCTGACACCCTTTGAGATGTCTCTATTTAAGATTCGTAGTTGGTCTGCATTTGTGGTATGCTTAAAATTTAGTTCCCTTCTCTGTTTCATAAGACTCTTTGTGTTTTTACTAAGCGTGTCCTTTGGCTTTTTATTTTTTAAGCACCACCATTTTTTAATTTATTTATTTGCTGTTTCGATATTTACCTCATCATTCTTCGAAAACCCAGAGTTCTCTAGTTCAAGGTCTATCTGTTTCTGGTATTCACCTAGATCTTGGTTCCTCTATTAGTCACTTTATTATCTCAAAAACAAGCAATAATTTGACAAATTTTTAATGTAGAATTGAATGTAAAGTCAAAATTTGGCAAAATATATAGAGCGTTTCATTCAATCATCTTTAGTTTTTTTACTTACAAATGGTAACTATGATACGAATGATACGACATATAATACAGATGATAAATCAAGCGTCAAAGATTTTATCACGAAGCCCGAGCTGCAAAATATAATTTTAGCCTCATTTTAAAGAGCTGTAACTCTTAGCGAAATTATTTTTTTAGTAAATATTTTTTTAAATTTGTTTCAAAACTTGTGATGATAGATCTTCATAAGATTTTTAAATGTGATTCTTAAAATAACCTCAAGCAATTTATAAATGGGACATCTTATTGTAATTTTACAGAAAGTTTCACAAGTACCATTTAATAACTTCTCTGCTTGCGGAATATAAAAATGTATTAGAATTTTAAATTTATTTTTGTAAGACACCCTAAATAAAAAAAAATAATAAATTGTCCCATTTTAAAGTCCCTCAGGGTTATCTAAAGAATAACATATTAAAAAATTATAAAGATCGAGCAATCAAAATTTTTAAGATAAATGCAACTAAAATTTATGCTCGTATTTGAATACCCACTTTAGGGTCAAAAAAAAAATATTTAATTTACATGTTGTTTCTCTGGAAATGTATTGTTATTTAAAAAAATAACTTGTTATTAACATTTCTTTTTTATAATCAGATCTTACCAAGTGTTTAATGATCCCAGAAAATTTTAAGCCGTTTCGGAGTTCTGGGAACTTTGTAGAATAAACGCGTATCAAAAACTCATCATCCATTGAAATGCTTTCAAATCATTTGAAAGCTTATTGGAGTGTCTAGTTTCTAAATGTACTTTTTTTTAATAAAGTCCAACAGACAGACAACACTGCATTTCCAAACCCGTGGACCAGAAATTCGGTAAGAAACTACCACATCTAGCCAGTGTGAAATGTTATGGATTTTTGGACGGCCGTTTTTGCGAAAAATATTGGTGTTGCGAAAAAAATGGTAAGAACCATTTTTGTAGACTTCGAGGTGATCTTCATTTTTTGTCCGAATAAAAATACTCTAATTCGCATATTTTTGCAGATATTCGCGGGAAACTCAGTCTTGGGACTTTGGGGGATAATTTTTAGCGGGTTTTCACGTCGAAATCGTGATAAACTTTTCCTCGCTTGAAAGCATCCGCGAAGACCTAAAAATTGCGCCACAAATGAAACCTGTACCGATTTATTTACAGCTTTGAGTACTTTCAGGTCTTCAGTTACTGGAGTAAATGGCGAACTTTGGCATTTAAAAACCAATTTGTCTTAAATTAGAAGTACAAGTAATCGATTGGAATCGTATCTTTCCAAAAAGAAATCGATTACGGGGTATTTTAAAATTATATAACGAATCCGGATCACGGATCCTTAAAAAGGAATAGATTCCTGGATTCTATTCCTATCCAGCATTGTTTTTAGGCAATAAAAAATATGTGTATTGCATTGCTGACAGTATTTAAAAAAAAAAAATTTTACAAAACTTACATAAATAAAATTAAAACACGATAAACATAAATCCGAGTGACCACTACAAATCGAAATTGAAACTCTCGGTCATTTTCGCGATTTCCACCGTCTTTCAGCACTTTTCTTAACAATTTGTCGCAAACTAAATTTTATAATGGTGTTCGACAAACTGAAAAATGTCGCCGATGCGTGGGACATAAGTATAAAACATTATTATAGGTTTTTTCGGCACAATGCACCGAAGGGGGTGTGAGACGTGAAATCATGTGGTGCATGAAAAGTACTTAGAGTGCAGCCTTTCGGAACTTCTAGGATACCGAACTAATATGAGGTGTAATGGAATCGGTTTCAGCGATTTTTATTCAGTAGCGTCTCATCATAATTTTAAAATTTATTTAGTGTAGGTATAAATAGTGTTGAAAATGGAAATATTTCCAGTGGAAATACAAGGTATCCAGGGCCGTATTTAGGCGGTGGCGAGATGGGCGCCCGCCAAGGGCGCAGCTACCTAGGGAGCGCAAAATCATCGGCTATGAAAAATGTTTTTTTATCAGTTGTCAGTACCGTAGTCATATTATAATAATTAATCAAATAAATAAATTACAACAGAACAATTTTATAACAAATTTTTGACTTAGACACCTAATTTAATTATTTTTAATATATGAAAAAATGTATCTCTTTGAATTTGTTAATGTTTAAGCTGCGAATAAATTAGTATTTTATAAATGGGGGGCAGCACTAGTTCTTTTTTTGTTGCATATTATTTAATTTAGTAAAGTATAAATGCGATTTTATTGGTGAGAAAATTTATTCCAAGTTGTATCACATTCCACTTCTTTTAGTCAAATACAAACAGTTGTTTTATTTAAATTATACCTCTTTCAAATAGTAGACTAATATTTTTATATAAAAAATATAGAATTCGACACAAATTTCACTACAAAATTGGTATTAAAAAAAAAAAAAATTCTCGGTTTACAAAAAACTTTGCGGGAAAAACCCCCCGGAATCTTCGTTTTCGTCGGGAGTATTTCACTCCCCAAATTCCCCGGTGTGTTTGGGGGGGGGGCGCAAATGTTAAGCTCCGTCAAGGGCGCGGCCATACCTAGATACGGCACTGAAGGTATCCCAGAATATGTAGATAATATGTCCGAGAGATTGTCTCGGAATCCAATAGAAAACCTAAAAATATTATGACAAGTTCCCATAAACTTTTTTCCTATAACCCTCCCCTATGGAGATACAGGTACATAACGGACGCCCCTGGAAATCGTTTTTGTTTAAACAACTTTTAAAATACCATGCGTAATTTAATATTTTTTTAATATGATGGTTACTAGATAAGGCTTCTTAAAATAAACCCATTAAATCATATTTGGCCTATTTAGTTTGCCAGGGACAGACTAGCTCTGACACAATAATATTAATTTTTTTAACACCCTGTATGATAAAGGCTCAACAATATTATTTTTGGATAGCTTTAACCTTAAACTAAAAAAAGGTATTTTTGATTGACATCGATAAAATCAACTGTTTACGAAAAAGAAAATATCATGGGTTGGTATTTTTTTCTTTATACAGGGTGTTTTCTAATTGCACGTCAATATTTAATTTTTTTTAGTGGTATTACAGATATTAATAATAAATGATTTATTTTTAAAAATTTTACCACCCTGTATCTTAAAAGTTAAGACGTTAAGGACATACGTTCATATAAAGTTTTCTTCCTAAAATGGACCCAAAAATTTCTTCCTTAAATTTTGACGCACAATTAGAAAACACATAATGTAAAAAAAATATCAAATATGATATTTTATTTTTCGTAAACAGTTGATTTTATCGATGTCAATCAAGAATACCTTTTTTAGTTTAAGGTTAAAGCTATCCAAAAATAATATTGTTAAGCCATTATACAGGGTGTTAAAAAAATTGCTATTATTGTGTCAGAGCTAGTCCGGCCCTGGCAAACTAAATAAGCCAAATATGATTAAATTGGTTCATTTTAAGAAGACTTATCTAGTAACCATCATATAAAAAAATATATTAAATTACGCCTAGTATTTTAAAAGTTATTAAAAAAAAACTATGTACAGGGTTTTCCCGTATAATTGCCACCTTTAAAATCTTTATTTTTATAGATAGAAAAAAATAGTTTATATGAAAGTTGCAGGATTTTTCATGAAGATTTTTATGGTGTAAGATAGAAAAATAAATGATGATCGGAAAATTAACAAATCACTATCAACTTCGTTATTTTACATGGAACACCCTGTATATGATTGAAAATTAAATTTTGCTAATCTTCCTCTTATATATATATATATATATATATATATATATATATATATATATATATATATATATATATATATATATATATATATATATATAAATAATATAGTTAGTCAACCTTTCAGGGCGGGGGGCAACGTTTAAAGGGCGCTCTATTTCTTAAAACATTTTTATTAAAAAAAAAAACACACAACAATAAACAAACAAATCTATATTTGAAACTTTAGGCCAGAAAGGAAAAATAATGACAATATAAAAATCTTCACAGTTTTTGAAAAAATCTTGTAATTTTTGGTTGTGTTGCGCTAACATCATTTTTTTTCACGTATTCCTTCTGAACTCAGCACCTGACTTTTTCTTTTATCCATTTTACTCTTAACAAGTTTACCCTTGCTTAGACAATAAACGACTAAATAACACCACAAAAGGGAATATGAGTACCAGAAATAAATAACATACGTTTAAATCTGCCGATTTGCATATTAAAAAATAAAGTAAACAAATTTGGAATATATAATACCGATACAATAAAAAAAATGCCGCCACAAACGGACGCCGCGCTCAGCGGCTTTTTTCCGCGGTGTTATGCTTTTAAGAGAATAACCCTCCCTAAACTGTGGAACAAAATTATTAAAAAAAGTGTGGACAATTATTATTTAAAATATGACTTCTAAAATTAACCAGCAAGTAAAAATATTTAAAGCCGGCATAGTATGTTGTAAATAATACCTGTTTTATATACTAGTTTGTTTGGGCGCAGGGGCGCTGGTCTAAAGGGGCGGGGGGCAGTCGCCCCTGACAACCACCTGCTACGCCATGATAGATATATATATATATATATATATATAACTTATCTATATTCAGATAAACGAGTTGCAAGTTATTTGAATTTAAAATCTGTTCTTATAAGCCATAGTTAGCCATGGATACAACCCTACAGCTAAGTAAAATATAAAAGTATTTGACAGAAGTCAATTTTTGTTTGGTTTCCAAGACGAACCATGGCTAACGCCACTTAACTTTGCCAAACTTTGGGTTGTATCCATGGCTAACTATGGCTTATAAGAACAGATTTTAAATTCAAATAACTGCAACTCGTTTATTAACATAGATAAGTTATATATATTTGAAAAAGGAAGATTAGCAGAATTTGAATTTTCAATCATATACAGGGTGTTCAATTTAAAATAACGAAGTTGATAGTGATTTGTTAATTTTCCGATCATCATTTGTTTTTCTATCTTACCCATAAAAATCTTCATGAAAAATCCTATCTATATCCTATCTATCTATAAAAATAAAGATTTTAAAGGGGTGCGCAATTATACGGGAAAACCCTGTACCTGTATCTTCGTAGGAAAGGTTCGTATTAAAAAAATTATGGGAACTTGTCATAATATTTTTGGGTTTTCTATTAGATTCCGAGAGATTGCCCACATATTCTGGGACACCCTGTAGATCCAGGGAAATAAAAAAATATTGGAAATTTCTGAACGTGTCTCGGCAATATTGGAATTTTTGGAAATATCGAAAAAAAAAGAGGAATGCGTTTTAAACCATCAAAACCACGATTTTTTTATATTTCTTACACTTTTATGCAGTACAAATTTTACACTAGAGAAATAATTTCCGAAAAATTACGTACGTTGTTACGATTACAAATAATTAAATCTGGATCTCGGGTATTCACCGGTTATTGCTTGTTGGCTATTGCTTGCGTTAAAAGAAGATAAATTGCACTTCCTTGAAGACGGCATTTATACTGAATACAATATTCACGGTGTGGATGATGTCGATGGAGATATGCCCCTTGATCAAGTTGCACAACTTGTGTCTCGTGGTCGTGTGTAATTGCTTTTTTAGAAATTTCACTGTTTTTTTGTATTTTTAATACCCAAATTTTTATTTATAATAATGTATTTTGCGTTTTAACTTTTGGATGACAATTCCACTCATGTTTTTAATTATCCCAAATACTTTGTAATCCTTTCAAATCATATTTTTAGGATTAAGGAGGATTTATAAGCATTAACATTGTTTTAATCATGTGAAATCATTTTTCTTAATCTGGGGAGAGGGTCTAATCTGGGATACACACAGAGTATACAGATTAGAAGGGGAGAAATATTTTCTGGCTCGAAATAGAAATTCGAGCCTTTTTAAAGCTGCTGAGGCTATGGATGTAATGTGTTTGTGCCAGTTAAGGTTATTCTTAAAAGTAGGACCAACAAGACTAAATAATTCTTTGTTCTGCAGAACTCGGCCGCTCATACGTAACGGTAAACATTGGCAAACTTTTTTCGCGACAGCGAACATGACACTTTTTTTTGGAGGCATTAAAGTAGACAAGATTTTTGGCGCCCCAATCCAACATTACTTTAAGGCCTTGTAAAAGAGATATTTGCATAGACCTGCGTTTATTTTCCAAATCAGACTTACAGGGTGGCTTAAGAAATTGAATATTAAAGTGGGGAATATTGTCGTCAACAAAACTATGAATATTACTGATGGAGGAAAAGAGAAGATTGTTGATGTAAAGAAGATATAGAGTTGGTGTCAGTACTGAGTCCTGGGGCAGTAATAATTTGGTAAAAGCTGGAAAGAATGACCATCTACAATAACCGATATACATCGATTAGAAAGGAAACTGGAGAACCAAGAACAAAGCTTAGGTGGAAGACCGTAGGAAGGAAGTTTGTTAAGAAGCCCATCATGCCAAACCTGATCAAAATTTTTGGTATGTCAAAAGCAACGATCTGGGATTCACCAAGAAACTCAAGGGACTTGTTCCAGTTGTGTGAGACATAGGAAAGAAAATCAGCTGTAGATCTTCTGGAGCGAAATTTTGTGTTTTTTTAACTACCTTATGGTTCGGAAATTAATGAATTTTTCCATTACCTTAATAAAACTTGAGGAAAGGTTGCACACGTGCAAGTTGCTGGTATGTCATCCAGCCCAGACGATTTTTTGGTATTACGGGAAAAAAGGATAGGCTTGATCCGTTGGAAAAGGAAAATTAAAGGGGGAATCAAGGATAGAATTGGCTGCAAATTGTTGGGCAAATAATTCCGTTTTTTTTAGAGGTAGAAACAATTTCATCTTTAAAGATAAGGACTGGAAAGGAATGTGTGCAAAACTTTTGACTGATGTCATACTGTTGAAAGGTTAATTGGATTTTTTTGTAGCAACATCACTAGTCCAAAAAGCAGAAAAGTCTGTCCCCCACCTCAACTCAAAAAACCACGAGACGCCTCTGAATTTGTTATAACATCAAGGGAAGCATACGACTCACTGGACTGAATCCAGAAACCTCTTATCCTAGTTTACTGCAGCGGAATCTTGAGTTATTGGCACCTTAACGGGTGTTAAGTATTTGGAATTATGATTGGCATATTTCAACATTTTCATTTCTTTTTTTTTTAAAGGTACACCACTGACTAGTGCGTAATTAATTCTATATCATGTTAATGTATTTAAAGTATTATACATTTATAATGTTTACAAATATATAATATTTGTGTTTTTTAGCTTGTGTTAACCTACTTTATTTAAAATAAAGTTATATTGATTTATTTAAATTTACTATAATCGCAAATACCCTACTTATAAAATAATTTTTAGCATAAAAAAATTAAATTATCTGCACTTAACGTACATATTGATAAATTTTGATAATTAGTTTTTATTTTTGTTAAATGTACCTTTAAATTTCAAATTTGGTCATTTATTGCTTTAGGATTTAGCAAGAAATTGTTATTGCTAAAGGATAAGTTCCAGTAGGTATTACATCGGTTGCTCTGTTTGCATCAGAGCAATAAATTATAATTTAAAAAAACTAAAAGAACATTGGATTATTGACAAATATAAGATAAACTAAATAGCGAGTCTCTTGATTAAGATTACTTTTAATGTTGTTTGGGAACTAAAAAATGGGAAAATTAATTAGAGTAAAAAAAAACTAAAAAATGTATGTACAAAAAGTTTGTGTTACAGTGATAAAAAGTCCAATAATCAATTATGACTAATTAATTTGTAATAGGATTAAAATTAAAATTAGGCTATTAACAAAATAATTTAATTATAGTAAAAAATCGTGGGGTGCTTAAAATTAAATGGTACAATTATTTTATTGGTAGCTGTTTACAAAATTAGAGTTATTATGAAAATATAGTAAATTGTTCCTTATGCTTTTTTACTATAATAGAATTATAGCCAATTTTTTAATGTATTAATAACTTCTGGATGAAATAATATTAAAAAAAGGGTTCTACATATTCTTTTATTGTGCTTTATTGAATTTTAGATACATTTGGCGCTTAGTAAATATCCCATATCAATTTTCTTTATTATTATCATTTTAATATTTTTCCATGCACCATGTATTTCATAGAGACCATGCTAAACAATAAAAAATCAAAGAATTTTTCTTGTTGCTGCAACAACCAAGTACAAACATTTTCTAATGTCACGGAAGCATCAGAAAATTCAGTAAAAAGTTTAAAATAAGTTTCTAAGAATGGAGGAAGAATTGCCAGACGATGTTTTAAAAGCCGCAAGTTTGGCCAACTTAGAGCTCCTGCCGGCAAAATCAAAAGAAAAGTACGAGAAACAGTATAATCCATACTCCATGCTGAAAAGTGTTTTAAAGATCAAGAAAAATGTAGATATCGGCAAGTTTTATAAGTTAGCAGCATTTATTAAGAAACAAAATGTAGGCTTTCGGCCAAAAAAGTCAAGGATTTTTTAAAAAGAAGAAATATCTACATTTATTATAGGCCTTTTCATCATGTGACAAGCGCAAGCGCAGTCGCCATGTTGAAATGGCGGCAATTCAAAAGTTTCGTACTGTTTTGATCGACAATGGCTGGGAATGCAGTATTATCTCCCCAATTAAATCATTTACTGGAAAAAATCGTTGATGGGGCTTCATTGATTTATAATTCAGTTGAATCCCATAATTGTACGCAATTAAAAAGGTAGCTTAAATGTCATGGACGTCTTTAAAAAGGAAAAAGAAGTGAGCTAATTAAGAGGTTAGGCATCATTACTTCTTTACTATACAAAAAGTATGTATAATTTTATTCTAATTAGACCTACCACATATATACAAGTGTTATATTGATTAAATTGTATTGTATTTAAATGACTTATAGCGTGTATCACTCTTACATACTCCATAACAACCCCGCTTCTTCGTTCCTTTTCGTACTGATATCATTATAATAATCGATTAAAAAACCTATTTGCTAATTAAGACACTTTTTTCTTTATTTTCGTATTTATTTTCTTCAACAACTATACTTTCTTTAGTATTTTTTTATTTTAATTATGTGTTTACAGGCCCTTTAACATGCTTGTTTACAAAAAACAGTACGAAAAAAATGGCTGATATTGACGCATGCGCACAAAAAAAATTGTGATGAAAAGGCCTATGAAGCACCTGATGAAATATATCTTTTGATAAAAATTGCGACTATTTTCGGACTTGCTGGCGCCTGCAGACGAGAAGAACTCGCAAAAATGAAAACATCCGACATCGAGGACAAAGGCAACCTAATTGTTGTGAAGGACGCAAAAAATTATACCTCACGTACTTTCGTCCTGTCTGAAGAAGATCAACGACGGAAAGTATTTGTTCTTATATCGGAAGTATACAGCATTACGGCCATCGACAACACATCAACGGTTTTTCGTATATTTCAAAAGGGGAATTTGCACACAAAATGCGTTGGGATCAATACATTTGGGAAGATGCCTTTTGAAATAGCAGCATTTTAGTTGCCGAATCCAGAGCTATATACCGGCCACAGCTTCCGGCGATTCTGCAACGTTACTTGCAAATTCCGGAAAAGGACTTATAGATATAGCTAGAGCGGTTAGGCGGTTGGAAATCGACAACGGTAGCCGAGGAAGCTTTACATTTAAGAATCAACAGGCTACAAAAAGGGGTTAAGTAAAAAAATTTTAAACTGCAACAAGCCAAAAACTCTCAAGAAGCCAGATGAAATGTCCTGTTCCACAGACGCTGTTCAATCAGCTAAAACACAAGATTTCGTCTTAACATCGAGCAGCGAACCATCATCGACGTTGCTAAGAAATCATTTAAAATCGGCCATAAACCTTTAACATGCAACTAATTGTACTTTTAACATTAATATTGTTAATAATAATTAATAATAGTTTTTGTATAATCAGTTAAAATAAAAATGTAATTATTTACTTTGGATTTTTATAATAATCATATTCTTTAATAAAACGCTCGTAGAAAATGTATTCGCAAGTAGAAAAAGTATTGTTCCTAATACTTGCGCAAAGTGACTTTTTCGCACTTAAAGCTTATCCTGCTTTGGCGTGCGGAAAAGTATCACTTTGCGCACTTATTAGAAAAATATCTATTTTAATTTAATCTTATTCCAAATTAATTAGTCATAATTGATTTATTGGACTTTCTATTACTGTTACACAAACTTTTTATACTTAAATTTTTTTGTTTTTTAGTTTTTTTAAGCTATAATTTATTTTCTTATCTTTTAGTATCTAAATAACGTTAAAAGAATCTTAATCAGGAGCCTCGATTTTTAGTATATCTTATATTTGTCAATAAACCAAAAATGTCTTCATTTCTGTTTACGTAACCTTTCCATTTTATTCTATTATTGTTTTGATTTTAGGGCTTTTAATGGATTATTTTAACAATTTTTTCAAATTTTTTTTATTTAATATTAGTTTGGAATTTTTTTTTTAATATTTCTATTATTTTTTCTCAAAATCAAAAAATATTTTACGGGTATTTCCCTGTAAGCTGGGCAACTCACTGTCCCAGGCCGATATAAGTAATTATTTCATAATTTTGAGTTACTTTTTTTTTGAAGCCGCTTTTTTTAATTTCCTTTTTTAGTTCTCTGTATCACCCAGTACTGTAATTTCAGTCATTCAAGTCTCTTTGAAATATTAATAATTGTATTTACTGATCATCAATACCTTGTCGTTGTTAGTATTAAATAAATAAAACATTTCCCATGATGCAATATTTTATTACTGACGTTTTGTCTTATTATCTGTTGCAATAGTCTAAATCTTAACATAATACCCGCATCCGACGAAGTTACTTCAGGATAAATAATATAAATAAAATAATATTATTTCATATATTTTTTTTTTTTAAAACCAAATAAAATATTTTAAAACTTAACTACAAATTCAACAAATACTGGAAAACACTAAAAACTAACTATTTACGTCCGTTTAAACCTGTAAAGGGTATTTACTATCTTTTGCAGAGGTTCTATGTCACTTATACAAGTGTCAGAACTAAAATAACCTTATTTCAAATTTAAATTTAAAGGGTAAAAAAAATTTTAGTCTTTAGAAAACTAAAAGGTTTTTTCCATTTAAAGATTTTTTGGGGTGAAATTTTTTCTTCTACAAATTTTTTTTTTGATTTTTTTTTTTTTTGCTTGCAGGCGCTATTTTTTTCTTCACTCCCCGTCCATTTTGGTGAACATGTACTGTCAAAACAAATTGCAATAATAAATTTCAAGGTAAAAGTTTTTAATATAATTTCAGGCAAGAAAAAAAAAAATTCACGCAAGAAATATTTCAAACTTTTAAACACACATTTGAAAAACAGGAACATAACCATGACTTCTGCACATATTCTGTCACTTTAAAAACCTTACTTAATCTTTACAAACATATTTTAACACAAAACCTTCATCATTATCTGTTATCACTAATTTTTCTTTCCATTAATTTTTTTAAGATTTTTTCTAGTGATATTGTTGAAAAACAGAAGACCAGCTGCTTTTTCTATCATTTCGGGAGGAACCTAAAGAAACCACACGTTACCAGTGTCAAAATCTTAAAAAATTATTAACAAAGTAAACAATAATAAAAAAGTTAGGCTAGAAATCGTATTTTTTTGTATATTTTTATTCATTAAGATGCTTACTCTTAACCATAACTTACCAGAAAACTTGACAAGGAATTTTGTCATCAATGGGCTCGTTGGCCATAACATATGCTTCCATTTCTAACTGACCGCTTTTCGTTTCCCCACCACAATTTATAAAAGTGCGTCGGAACAGCCACGTGATTTGCACCTATAACTTGATATTTTATATATACCTTTCCATCACTCTCAAGACTAAAAAGAGAAAGAAAAATATAAATAGGGTGTTTGAAAAATACACAAAATTTCAAAGTTTTTGAAAAACATTAAAAAAATATATTAACATAAATATTCAGTGACTTACAATGAATTGGCTTAAATATTTTTTCTCAAAAACGAAGCAAGATAGGAAAAATATCAAGAGTCACAAAAGATGTATTTTTAGTTGCTTAATGTAAACAAAATTTAAATTGCGTATTTTTAACATAAAAATAAAAACTCATGTAGTAGATATGACGTAATCGACGATTTTTTTTCAATGGAATCCCAATATTTTATTGAAGATTTTTAAACTAAAAACTTTTTTTTCCTTTTGGGGTGGCAGTTTCGTGGTTACCGGGTGGTACAAATAGTATACATAATGTAAGAACAAATCCATTATTTTCTAAACAAAAAAACCTTGCAAATTTCCTTGAACAAATAAGTAATAATTTTTTATTGGGAATTTTTTTTAAAATAAAAACTATAGGGTGCCTTGGGTAGTAGATAGAGGTCATCAACAATTTTTTAAATTAAAACCACCATATTTTATTGGGAGATTTATAACCTTCAAGAAGAGCTGATTTTAAAAATTCAAAATTCTCATGACTTTAATTGATAGTTTTGTAGGTACAGGGTCTCTTTTGGCTTTTTTTTTCTTAAACTTGTTAAGTGGGTACCTGCAATACTTAAAACCCCTATTTAATATTTGTCTTGTAACTATGGTAATGCTTTTAATGCTGAAAATGGGTTTTTTTCCTAACAAGTCGAAAAGTCACTCTGCGCAAGCGTTAGGAACAAATTTTTCTACGAGCGTCAGATAATCCAAAATTAAAGCAATGATTATTTTTTAAATTATGTTTAATCTTAAAACTACTACAACATATTTATAAATGGGAATTATTTGTTGATAACATTTAAAAAAACAGTTTGCATATTTAAAATTTAAATTAAGAACCCGTATTTCTTTAATTTGGGTTATGGGAAGCCTTATTGTGGCTTGATGAAGGTTGACTTAGCTTAGGGGAGTTGTTCATTGTCAATATTTTATTCGAAATTCTTTTTTGTTTGTGGATTCATCAATGTAGTTTTTTCAAAGTTTTTTCGGTACAATTGCAGATAAAGTCCGTTATTTGTTTTATCGGACACTTCAAAGAAATTTTGGAAGTGTTATTTTTTCTGTCAGGAATTTTCACCACTATCAAATTTTCATTATCCTGTATGTCATCAATCATTATTTTTATAAGTTTATCTCTCCTACAAGCCCCGGCTAATCCAAAAATTGTACCAACTTTTATTAGAAGGTAAATATTATCAGGTTTTTTTCATGAATTTTGGGGAAATTCTTCTTTGCTGAAAGTTTTTGTTTTTTTCCGGTATCCCACGTTTTGGTGTAAGTAGTGATGTTAGCTTGAAATATGAATTTAAAACCCCAAGGTTCCTTTTTTTACTTTGAGGACACATTTTAACATAGAGTACTTACCCAAAAGTATTAGGTTTATATGTTTTTTTTAAAAATTGCAAAATGGGAAAAAACACTTCTTCTTTAATGCTTTTTGTCCCTTGCTGGAGCACCAGTTTTCGAAATGACTATATTGATTCTCATATTTTTCACAAAAATTTTTTCTGGTAATAAATTCAAACTTACGGTATTTGCTGCATCCGGAATCGGGAGCTCCTCATGGGGAATACTCTTTTTAAAAAATTTTTTTTGTGGGGTTTTTTTTTAAATTTTAAAAAAAAATTTATGATTTTTTTTTATTAAAAATGCTTGTTTGTATTGAAATTCATTTGTGCAATTTTTTGTTCAATGAAAACGAAAAAAAAAACTGACTTGTTAAAATCACCAAAATTACATATTGTTGCTTAATCATCTTTTTATTATACAGGGTAATTAAAAAAATGTTTTTTTGTGTTTTTTTTTAAATATTGAAAATTACGAAGTCAAAAAAAAAAAGAATAAAAAAAAATTAAAAAGGGGTTTGTATATTGTAAACCCCAAATTTTTCTAAAATACATATAAATTTCCCCGGGGAGATTTTAATATTTTCCCCTTTTCCCACGGCGTGCAAAAAAAATTCACTTTTCCGCACGCCCGGGGAAAAAAACCTTTGCGCACTCAAATGCGTGCGGGGGATTTTTTCCCGCGCTCGTAAAAAAATAATACTTTTTTTAAAAAAATTTAAAAGGAAGATTTTTAAAAAATTCTTATGATTTATCTATTTTGGGGAAAGGATGAAAATCATTATTAGTCCAGAAAACGAACCCAAAAAAATGCAAAACCTAAAAATTTTTTTAAAATGCATAGATTTAAAAAAATTGGGTTAATTTTTAAATCCCCCCCCTTTTTTAAAAAATCTATAAACCGATGGGGATTTAATTTTTTTTAAGGAAAAAACCACCCTTTTTGGGGCAAAACCTATAAATCACATTAAAGTTAAAAAGGGGAAAACTGAAATCATAAGTTAAATAAGTAGTATTGTGTTTTTAAAAATATTTGAACTATTTGACCCCAAAAATTAATTTTTATTATGATTTAATTTTTTTTTTAATTTTTCCCCCCAAAAAAAATAATACTTCCTCTTTAAAATCTCCATTATGCTGAAGATTGCTTTTTTTTTTTTTGGGGTGAAAAAACCCCTTTTTGAAAAACCCTTTAAAAACTTTCATATTAAAGTTTAAGTCACATAAAATTAGGTTTATATAAATTGAAAAATAAGTATTTAATTCTTTGAAACATTTTTAAAATATTTTTAGCCCTTGAAAATCAACCATTATTATGTTTTAAAAAAAAAAAAATTGTTTACCCTGGAAAAGTTAACATATTCTCACAGATTTAAAATTTAAAAAAATGTGACTGCTCAAAAGTATTACAATTTAATTTTGGAATTTTTTTTAACCCCAAAAAAACCCCCCCCTTAAAATCTTACAATGCAAAAAAAGTAAAAACCATGGATTAAAAAAAAAAAATCAAATCCTTTTAGAATGCTCCAAAAAGTTTTTTTTTTTTAAGCGTAACTTCTTCAGTTTTTGTGAAAAAAGCTTTTGAACTGATGTTCCCCCCTAACATCAAATATTTCTGGTCTTTTTTGTCCTCATTAAAAAAAGGGTCGAGGTTTGCCAAAGACTATGGTTTACAGAAAAAAAAATTAAGCGCCAAAAAAAAACATAGCCAATGCTTCCCTTTCCACTTTGAGTCGTCCCCCCAGAGTTTATCGTAATAACAGTGTTGGGAATTTTCCGGGGGTCGAGTCCGTGAAACTTTCAAATCATTTTACTCCCTATGGGTTTTTTCAAAAACTGAGTATTTGGGGCATCAATAAAAGCACGGGACTAGATGGAATACCTGCTTTTTTATTTAAAAAATCCCTTCCCCCTCCTGGAAAAACCCCCAAAAAGCCCCATATTTCAGGCATCATTTAACCCCCCCCAACAGTATGGAAATTTCGTCCATTGTTCCTATCTTTAAGTCGGGATCAAGGGATGAAATTGAAATACGGGGGGGTTTCATTGCTTCCTGTGGTGTAAAGGTTTTTTTTTAAAAAATCCGGATAAATTTTTTTTAAAAACTAAAACACCATATTCTTGAAGAGAAAAGGTTTTTTTGGGGGGATCGACAACCAAAATTTGGAAACTTTCACAATTACCTGTTTCAAAACGTCGAGAAAGGCTTTAAAAGGGAGATGCTTTTATACGGACCTCCCCCAAGGCTTTCGCCCCCGGGGGTCTCACTCTTTTAAAAAGACAAATAAAAGGGTTTTGGAATAACAAACAACTACATTGGGGGGATTAAGTCTTATTTAACGGACCGAAAGCAATGCGTCAAGTTTGGAGCGGAGAGATCCCCGGGGATAAGTGTTAAAATTTTGGGCCTGGGGTTTATCTGGTCCGGGGGTGTTCCTTTTTTTTATAAACGATGTATCGTCTGTATTTAAAAAAATATAAATTTTTTTTTTATGGGGGAACTGTTTAGTGCAATTAAAACCAAAGATGATTTGGAAAAAAAGGGTTAAGAGGACTTAAAAGACTGAATTTGTGGTGTTTATTTTAAGTCTAGAAATAAATGTAGCTAATGTAAAGTTATGCCCCGGGTTTTTAAAGTAAACGTCCTGTAGAGTTCAGATATTTTTTTTAATGGTACTGCTGTTGAAGTTGTCGAACATTTTAACGATTTGGGAGTTTTTTTTTTAAATAATGATTTAAGTTTTAATCGACACATAGACTTGTATTGGGGCCTCAAGAATGCTTGGATTTATTAAAAATTTGTGCGGAATTAACGGATCCCAAAACAAATTGGACATTATATAACTTTTTGGGCCCAGTGTGTTAGAGTATAACAGTATTATATGGTCTCCTTATTATCAATGTCATAAAGACCGATTAGGGGTTCAAAACAAATTTGTAAAGTTTTTATTACTTAAGTACAGATTTCCATATAAAAATGTTACTTATTTAACTCAAATATTGTTGGCTGGCCTTCAAAATCTCGAACACGCAGGGAAATGCCATGGCATTGTTTTTGTAAAGTTGTTAAATAACCGGATTCAATGTTCCCATCTTGTGTGATCTATACAATTAGAACCGCAAAGACCCTGGAGAAACACCTTGTTTGCACAAACATTTTCAAAACCAAAGGTCCCAAAAGTTTAGTAGTGTATTGATGTGCAGTTTTAATAATCTTTTTAACTATATTGATTTATTTAAATTAAATTATGAAAGTTATAGAGCGGTGATAGAGCTCCAAGAGCAATTTTACCTAATGACAATAATAGTTAGATTTTAAAACCTGTTTATTTTATAATTTATTGCTCTTTTTATTGTCTCACATTTTTTTTATAATGTGAAAATTTATTTTTTTTTACTATTTGGACTTGTTCTGTAATGTACATTGAA
The DNA here is from genome assembly GCA_019359885.1 of Listronotus oregonensis. NCBI lineage: Eukaryota > Metazoa > Arthropoda > Insecta > Coleoptera > Curculionidae > Listronotus > Listronotus oregonensis. Next base: position 112,372 of record JAHBCN010002250.1, read on the forward strand.
TGAATAAAAAAAAAATGCTTTAACACCCTTAACTACGAAATTGCCACCTAAAATCATAAGTATTTTATGTTTTTAAAATTGGCTCTTTTTGGAATTATAAATCGCCACTAGGTTTTCCGGTTTTCTATCCTTATAGAAAGTTTTTTTTTTATATTTTTCAAGAGAAATAACCAAGGAAGTTTAAAGGTGTATGGAAGCCCAATGCATGGCCCATTCGATCAAAAAATGTCCAGCCCAGTATGAAAATAACTGTCAGAGTTGGCCCCGCCGATTCTCCCAAAAAAAAAATTACAAATATTTAATGTTTTACTTACCACTGATAAATCAGTGTGAAGTTAGCCAACACATTATAATTTTATGAGAGCCGGAGTACCGTTTTTGGATTGATCAAAACCTTCTTATTTTAGTGATTAGTGTTTATTAAATTGTGACTATAATTTTTGTTTATTGTTTGTTACTTATAATATCGTAACAAAATGACTAGAGGTTGTATGGTTTTGTCTTGCAAATTCAAGGTAACATACCCGTCTTTTTAACTTTGGTATTTTTTTATATTTAAATTAGGTGCTTCTTATAAGACGTAACGTTAGGTAACCGAATAAATAATAATATATCAATTATGAATAATAGAAAATGAAAATTTCATAGGAAATATTAGTGAGAAAAGTAAGGAATTTTTAACTTCTTTTAGATGATTTCCACAATGTTTGTGTATTTCTGTGGATTATTAAAAAGAAATAAGGTTTACATTAAGGTACTTTTATTTCATTTAATAATTTAGTACACTCTTTTAAAGGATCAAAATTATTGATTACTGGGCAGACCAGGCAAATTTTAATATATACAGGTCCCTCTAATTGAATGAAAGGAAGTACAATTTTGGTACGGTTTTTTTGGGGGGCTGATTACAAATCTAAAATAAAAATCGGCAGTTTCGTTTTCGAGATATTCATCGTCAAAATTGAAAATCAAACTAACCTTATTTACACTATTTCTCCTCCTTTTTGCACAAAATTCTTGATTTTTACACTAAATTGGCACACAATATTTGACAAACACCTTTTAAAAACTTTTTTTTATGTAAAAGTGAATGTTGGAATTTGACATTTGATGATGTCAATTTTAAGATAGTAACAAAGAATTAGGAAATCCGGCCCTGACCCACTATTCCCTTGCGCAAATTCCTAACCCCCCTATTCCCGCTGCCCTGCACGCCTGGACAAATTTTGTTTTACAGTATTGGGCTTCCATACACCTTTAAACTTCCTTTTGGGAAAAAACCTTTGAAATTTGGCCGTCTACCCTGTATATACTAGTAAAAATAAGTTATAGATCGTTTGGACTAAAAACTTATTATTTAAAGGTTAAAAGAAGAAAATTATTTAAAAATGCTTTAGTAAAATAATTTATTTATTCTTACTGAGGCAAATAAAGGGGTCCAGTACAACAATACACATTCGGATAGGTCTTAGTCAATTTTCTAACATATTTCTCCAGTCTATTCCAGGAATCCCTGTTGAAACCTTTACCTACTTGGGGAGCTATATTCGAGAGATAAAATGTCTCCTCTACATATTTTTGATCGGTCTTATGATTACCAGCTGCCGCCAGATGACCTCTGTCATAACCAGAGTTTTTATAGTCTGAATTTTGAGATCTAAAAATTTTATTTTTTTAATTTGAATTGTACTTCTTACTTGTTATTTTACTATGCAGCGACTGGCAAAAGAATTGTTATTTATGATGCAATATTTTCTTTTCTTGAACATCTTTACGTGTCATTAAATGATGGTGTTTTAGAAGCTGCTGTTTCTTGTGATTTAGCTGAAACTTTTGACTGTAAATCATCCTATTATCTCTTAAAAAATTATAAGATTTTTGGATTTTGTGATGTTCAAGTAGTTTAAGTCATATCTTTCAGAAAGATCACAAATTGTATTTTTAAATTATGTTATGTCAGAAAGTAGAAATTAACTGAACTGAAACTGATGTAGTTTCCTATTTAAGAGAAATTTGTATGACTAATTTGTCTTTTTTATATTTATTTAACCAATTTATTGTGCCAATTACTAGATAGGCATAATTAATACCTAAAAAATGGATGTATACTTTCATCTTGTTTAAATTCACACTTGGACCTATCAACTTCAGCATTCTTAGCCACAGACTCTTGAGTCAAATGTTCGAAAACCCAATGTGCCACCCTGGTTCTGCGGTCATAACTTACTACATAATCACTAAAAGATCGTACATTATCCAAACTGGGAAAACCATATTTCATTATTTGTGACACTCGGCTGGGCTTCGGAGGCTCAGCTTCAGGGTCAGCGACAGGGGGCAAAATTGTCACCTCGTTGCTTGGTAGAGGTGAGGCTGCCTTTACACTACCAAAATTATCATGATCTAAACCAATTTTTTTAGCTAAATCATAAAATTTATCTAGTAAAGGAAACTGAAAGGCAGTTTTTTTAGCTATATCTTGGAATTTGTCTAGTAAAGGAAACTGAAAGGAAGTTTTAGTGAAGATACTTTCAGCTGGTTTGTCGCCAACTGAAAGACATCCGTAAAGAGGCATGGCTGGATAATTCTCCCATTTTACTCTAAAAAAAAATATTATTGGTTTAATGCATTAAAAAGCAAAGTATGGCAATTAGACATAATGACTGTGCATATAAAACACTAAAGCTATATAACGATATAATGAAACATAAATAAAAGATTACAAAACAAGTATTTTTTATTATTTTAAGCGAGATTAATTTTATTAATATTTTTATGAGATAAAACTACCAAATACGACAATCCGCCATGATGTTCTGAACGCCAATCAGAGCGAATGACGTCACGTTAGAGTAAACAAATGATCATAACCTAAACAATAGTATTAACGTTCATTGAATGTTGTTGCTTCGCATAAGTTAGTAAATAAAAACTAGGTGGTGAAGGATCGAAACTGGATAATCAATTTAAACCGACATATTAAAAAAATTAAATATAAAAATAGGCAACTTTTTTATTTATATTTTAAAAGTAATAACAGGAATTTTTACTTAAGAGCCAATAAAACCAAAATGGAGCGTTACTTCTCAACATCCTTCGAACAGTTGTTTTCGATGAGATGAGGATGCGCGTCATGCGAAGAAAGTATATAATGACGACCATAGGGACTTCTCACTCTACTACCCTTCTATACCTTTTGTATTAATTCTATGCAACCACGAGAAGCTGCTCTGGACGCAAGAAGACACATTGAAATAGAAATTTCAAAATTAAACTTATAGTGTAACTTGTATTAAAGTATAACTTTAAATTTCATGTTAAGGTTTCTTGCACATATAATAAATAAAAATAAATAAATATACGTTTATTTGTTCCAAAGTATAGAGAAATATACAAATATATATTTGTATATTTCTGTAAAACAGTAAAATGAACAATTTTACAAATCTTAAACATATAATAAAATATATATACTACACATGTAAAACAACTTACAATTAAAATCAAACAACAATCAATAAAACCTATTTACATTAGCATTTTAACATTACACACTTACAACACAGTTGAAATATTCTGTCACAGAGTAAAACGGATTGCTACACAAGAATATTTTTATCTTTTTAGAAATATTTTCTGGCAAGCGCCTGAGATCGTGTGGGACCTTATTCCAAATTTTAATCAAACTGTTATGAACGTTTCTTTGTATAAATGTATATCTTGCCTTATCTAACATTAGCTCGTTTTTTCTTGTGTTATAATTATGTTTTTTATTACTTTCAGAAAATAAGATCCCATTATTGAAACAAATTTAATACATTCAAAAATATATAAATTTACAACAGTTAAAAGTTTTTTATTAGCAAATATAGGTCTACAACTATCCCGATTTCCTTCCCAAATATTAATCTTAAGCATCTCTTTTGTAGTATCTGAATCTCCCTGCATCCACTGAGTTACCCCAAAAAATAATTCCATACCTTATCCTTGACATGATATGTGCATGGTACTCCTGAAGTGCTGGCTCCATGCCAACTTCATTCGTTATTATCCTAACCGCATAGCAGTACCTTGAAAGCTCACTTGATAGACCCTCAACGTGACTTTTTCCAGTCTAGTCTTTGGTCAATGACCATGCCCAGAAAGGAGATCTTATTTGTAGTTAAGAAATCGGTATTACCTACACTGTAAACAACTGGCTCCGTTTCTCTTGCTGAATACTTCATTATTTGTGTTTTTTCTACATTCATTAATAAGTTATTTTTTAAAAAAATAATAAGAGGTTCATTTGTTTATTCATTTGAATTTTTGAACAAGGACTATAAGTTTACAAAATTAAGTAAATACGTCAAAGTGATCTTCACAAAGTAAAGCTGAGTTTTGGACAAAATTCCTATTACATAACGCTTGCAAGCCTAAGCCACTTATCTTATTGTTTTTTGTATGGCATGAATACAAATAACTTGTTAGGAGTTTTTATTGGACGTGTTAGTACACAGAAGAACCAAACACCACCTATACGATTTAATTCATGTTTTAAACATGTAAAATAACTTGTAACTTGGAAGAGCATTTGTGTTTGCACTTTGTTTACTCTAACGTGACGTCACAATCGACGCCATGACACTTTGGAGCGTTTTGGTGGGAATTTTAAACTTAAAATTTAAAATGCATTTTTCAATATAAATCTCGATTTTTTTTTCGAAATATAATATGTCCCGCAACTGTCCTGTTTTTATTTATGTCAAGGTAAAAAATTAGTATTATTTTACAAGCATTTTTAGTAAAATTGACGAAATGCAGGAAAATGATGGGAATCCAGTTCGTGCAAAAATCGAATGAGGCAGTTAGTACCAAAAAAATTGGCAGAACGGTATGAGAAAGAATTTAGTGTTGAGCCCGGAAAAAAGTTAGTACGGTAAAACTTTTTTTACTGAACTCAATACTGTAAAAGTTCATTTTCCGGACTAAAACCAAGTATCTTCTGAAAGTGCTGTATGAAATAAATAAAATTTACCATAAAAGAAATACCTTACCTTGTCCAGGGATAATTTCTTTCGTAGTATTTGCCTATAACAAACGCGGTTGCTGCCACTGAGCCGAAAATTATAACTTTCTGTACTTTTTTGTTTGCCATTATTTCTTTTAATTTTCGAAAGAACTTTCGTATAAGATTGGTTATGTATGTTATGGGGTTCATGTTGCCAGATCAGCAATGCTTTTCGAACTACGCGCGAACTTCTAACAAATGAGAACTACTGCAACAGTGTAAAAAAAAGCCGGTATTGCATCACCAAGTTCAAGTAAAATAAAATTCTTTGTATTTTAAAACATTATTCTATATAATTAGTGCACCTATTTGAATTGTTTGGTTTGTATTTTTTTTGCTATTTGTAATTTCTTAAATCTGTACTGTCATCTTTCAATGGGAAACTAAACGTACATTATATATATTTTATAAATTACAGAAATCTGTGAAATTCTAAAAGAAAAAAATTATCGAGTTGAATATTTCGGCCTCTGGATCGCACCTGGCTTGAATATTACAGGAATCTGTAGAATTTCATAAAACAGCTGTTCGTAGGTTTAATGAACTCCAAACTTCAAATGCGGTGTCAACGTTGACAATAAAGAAAAAAAACGTGTTTGAGGATGATAAACAGCAGGCGAAACACCGGATTTTTGCAATAATACGTAAATTAGTTTTTTATATCAGTTTGTGTGTTTATATTTCGTGAATATGTGGCCTGACAACGTGAATTTCAATGATGACTACGCCTTCAAAAGTTCGCCGGAGTCGTGCAGTGACAATTCCTTTAGTACAGGTAAATACTTAAGTGTTATCAATAATTTTGTATTTTGCCAATATCGTAACATGTTTTAGATATCATGGATATCACATCAGACGAAGACTTCATAACACAACTATCTTCTGAATTAGACATTCCGTTACTCCTCAGCACGGGGGAGGATGAAATGTCAGTATTAAATTCCTTCTTTGATAAAAGCCCAGATGAAATTCTATCAGATATCAGATCTCCACCTCATGACCAATGTAGTATTTCTAATGACAGTATTGATATCAAAGAATTAGATTTTCTAAATTGGGGGTTGGATCCTCCTCCACCCAACGATGTCAAATCAGAGGAGCATTCCGATGAGTCGAGTTCTTCAAGCAACTCTTTAGAACCTTCCACTCCTCCCCCTATTATAACAAATAAAAAAATCAACCCCTCAATGTTTTTTACCACAAATATTGCTCCAAAAAAAGAAGTTACCTCTACCACAGTACAAGTTGTGCCCCAAAGTAACATAGTCAATAAGGTACCCATTAAAAGAGTCCCTATTAAACCAAAAACGCCATATACGGTACCAGTTAAAAACTCAAACAATATTGTTCTTATAAAAAACAAGTTGCCAGGTGTGGTACCCAACGGAAGTAATGTAATTACCTCAAATAACATGGCCCCAAAAGTGGTGGTGTTGGATAGGATACCCACACTACCTGTTAATACTTTTAAGGGAGTAACCCCATGTATTACCTCCCCCATAAAACAAAGCATAACGGTTCCATCTATGATAGTAAATAATGCCTGTAATGTTGATCCGAAGATTTTGAAGAGACAGCAGAGGAAAATCAAAAATAGGGAATCGGCTTGCTTGTCGAGAAAAAAGAAAAAGGACTATTTAAATTCTTTGGAGGATAAACTGAAGGAATTGTCTGCTGAAAATAAACGGTTAATGGAGGTAAGTGGTAATTGGTCAATTACAAAATAACTTCTTTTAGCAAAACATACATTTTTTTTTGATTATCGTATTTTCAACCAAAAATGGCCTTTCATGGTTTTTCCTGCTGACTATTTGTAGTTAAAGTTTTTATAAGATCGATTTTTTTTTTACTTTATTTTTGTAAAGTACATATGGTCACTCTAAAATAATAGTAAGACAGTAACAATGTACTAAAAACTGTTATTCTAACGCGAGTGATGATCGCATTGTTAAATTTAGCAATGGACTTAGCAATTGTTAAAGTTAACAACAGTTTAGAATGATTAACAAAATCATTGTCAGTGTTATTCAATGAATTTAGTAGGCAACCTGTCAAAATCTGACATTTTGTTAAACATTCTAAACCGTTTATACCAACTTTATAAATAAATCCTTCGAAGAAGGAGATGAAACTCATTCCATATATACAGACTTTAGTAAGGCGTTCGATAAGGTTAATCACGGCATTTTACTTTCAAAACTGGCAGGATATGGCATTTCCGAAACACTACTATTGTGGTTGGAGTCTTATCTATCTGATAGAGAACAACTCGTTAAAATCGACGGTCATCTCTCTGAATCCTTCATGGTTACGTCGGGAGTTCCACAGGGATCTCACCTTGGACCTCTTTATTCAGTCTTTTATTAACGACCTAGGTAGTATGTTGTCTTCAGAATACTTTCTGTTTGCCGACGACATGAAGTTGTACACGCACGAGTTACATCTGTTCAGGACGTGATATCCTTACAAAACGACATCAATACGGTCTTTTCTTGGTGTCAACTGAATGATATGGCTCTTAACACTGATAAATGCTGCTTTATGAGATTCAACAGAACAAAGAAAATGTTTCCCTGTCAGTACTACATTAATAATGTTAAACTTAGGAAGTTTCCTTAGTCAAAGACTTAGGGTGTATTTGGATGCAAAGGTATTGTTTTCAATCATATTGAAAATATAATTTTTAAGGCAAGCAGAATGCTGGGATTTATTAAGAGATCCTGTAAAGACTTTCACAACATTTGTGCCTTTAAAACTTTGTATATTTCATTTGTTAGATCTGTTCTGGAGTGTTCAAGTATTGTCTGGTCACCATACTATCAAACATACATTAATAGGCCCGAGAATGTGCAACATAAATTTATAAAAATTGCACGCCTTATACTTTTAAGAAATGGTATTCAGCTAACAAATGATCAGACTATGTCATATTTGGACCTCTCCACACTTTCATGTAGAAGGGAGTACTACGATGCCTGTTCTTTTTGCAATTTAAAGTTCCAACTCGTAGACTCGAGTCAAGCCCTTTTACATGTACCCTACTGTCGCACGAATTTCTGTACAGTGCTATAAATAGAATAGCTGGGGAAAGTTAATAAGTTTTACGATCAGTTGGACTTCTTTGACATTTTTTTGGGGCACATTTAAAACTGTAGCCAAGAAGGTTATTTTAGTGAGTTAGTTAGAGAAAATTAGTTTTTTTGTATTATAGTTATCTATACTTGTAATCCTTGTAAATTCCAATACGTAAATAAATAAAAAAAAAATTTTAAAATTTTTTAAAATCCATTGCTAAATTTAAAAAAGGATCATCACTGGCCGTATGAATACTGACCACAACAAACCCAAAAACCCTTTAAAAAGGGAAATTTATTGAAAAAAAGAAATATAGGCTTTATTACAAATAAATTTGTAAATAAAAAATTGTAAATTTCCCCCTGTTAATTGACTATAAAATAAAGTTTTGTAAACCCTTTAAATTTTTAAAAAAAAATTTTTTTTTGTTCAAAATTTTGATTATTTAGAGATATCGACTTATGGTGTTCATTTGGTTTCTGCTTTAAAATTTAAAAAAAGTAGAGATTTTTTTTTCTTCTAGGGTATTTTTGATTTTTTTTATGGGGCCGCAGGAGCTTTTACATTTATTTAGTTTTTTTTTTTTTTATTTTTTTTTTAAACATCTTTTTTAAAAAATTTCTTCACAGTGTATGACATCCAAGCAACTTAAAAATGAAGAAAACTAACTTAAATTTTATTTTTTTAATTTTTGGGGGTTTTAAAAGAAAAATATTTCTAAATGTCTTTGTACAATTCTCTGAAAGTTGTATCTTTTTTTGAATTAAATCAAAATTATTATACAGGGCAATGAATAGCATTTCATCTTCTAAAAATATTTTTAAAAAATTTTTTTTTTTAAAAAAAATAAACTTTTTGAAAAGACCAGTTTGGATAAAAAAAAAATTATTTATTGAAAAAATTTCTAGATATTTTAAAACCCAAGAAATGTCAAAATTTTTTTTTGGCCGGTACTTTCTTAAGGAATAAAATTTTTTCCCGGGATAATTTCATAAAAAATGTTTACAATTGTCCAAAATTATTGGAAAAAATTACCCAAAAAAATTTTTTTTGTTACCACTACAAAAAAAAAAAAACCCAAAAACAACTACCCAATCATTAATTATTAATGCTGATTTTATAGTTTGGAAAATTTGTTTATTTTGTATTGTTTAAAATATTTACATGTGTCTGCAAAAAAAACTTTTGCTTTGCAAATTTTGAGTCCATTAAGATTGGTATATTTTCCCAACTAACTTTTTGGTTAATGCGAATATCCCAATATTAAAATTTTTTTTTCAGTTTAAGTTGGCGATAAAAAAGTCAGGAAAAAATAGTTTCAAAATTTTAATTTTTAAAAATTGTTGTTAGATAATTAAATTCATCAGTTTTTTTTTCTTGCTGTTTATATATTTGCAAAATTTAAAGCTTGATGTTTCCAAATATTTTTTTAAAAAAACTTTCGCCTATCTAGTGCAGATTATTAATAGTTATTTATTAAAGTGTTTTTTTTTAAAAAACATTTTCACTATTTTCCTTTTTTAAAATTAAAATACCCTTTAAAATTAAAGCGCTTAGGTAAAAAAAAAATGAAAAATAGTGAACTATTTCTGAATATCAAAAAACCTGTTATATTTTGTTATATTTGGGCAAACTTTTACAGTTGAATTGAAATATCCGAAAAAATCTCACTATAAGGGATGGTTTAAACCCCCTTATTATGCAAATTTAAATTGTTTAAAGATGCCAAAGATAAGTCGATTTATTTCATCATATAATTTTTATTAGATGTTTTCCATATTAAATAATAAAATAAATAAAACAAAACAGTAATAATCATTTATTTATTAAGTACTTCCAATAAGATGTTATTTTATAAAATAAATTTGTCAAAAAATTGGGGAAAGGGCTGGATATGGATGCAAACGCAGCATTAACCACCCTCCTGAATAAGAGCATCGACAATAAGTTTGGGAACTTTGGGGAGCTAATCGCACCACAAAATCTATTTTGTGGCCGTTTTTAAAAAGAATATTTCTTTTTTTTTAACCTTTAACCATTTTTCTTTTTTACTATATGGAACCTATATGATAGCTGGCATTACCTAAAATAAATAAGGCCTTTTTTAAAATTTGGTAGTAGACTTAACCCACTTCAAAATTTTCCCTTTATCTCGCCATGGGTTTTCCTGTTTTTGTTTTAGTTTAAAACTTCTACGGCCCATCAACAAACCTTTTTTTGAACCAGCATGAAATAATGATCTAAGGAAAATATAAGTATTTCATTAGTTTTTTTAAATTTAAAAACTTTAATGTTTCATAAGAATGCAGCAAGTGTGTTCTGTAGTTTACTGTTGTCTAAGAGCTACAGGTTTAATCATCTGTCATATATGTGTATTTTTCTCAGGATACCCCTTATGCTTAAAGTCTAAGTGTTCACATACTACGAGTGTCTAGAGTGGAGCCAGATGTAAATTACTGATATGATTTCGTAGTCTCGAAAACTCTAGGGATGAAGGTGCAGAAAAAAGTGGGAAATGTGAAGTGGACAATAAAGGGATGCATCTGAGTAGACTTTAATTTGCTCTATGGGATATACAAAAGAAGGAATTATGACAGATAATGCTTCGGAGCAGAAACTGTAAAAATATTCCTAAAAGAGAAACAGGTCTTCTACAGCTTGTCGTTGCAAGAGGAAGCTTTTTGTAAAACTGTGATAATTTATAAGGCAAAACAAAATTTTATTAGAGGATTGTATAAGTGCTTTACCTTGTAATTAAAAAAAAAAAGGGCCCTTTAATTTTTCCTTAAGTGCAGGAAAGTACATTTTTTTCTGGCATATAATTAGTCTTTAGAATGTTTTACCTTTTCCCTAAAATATACATCGTCATCATCGTCATCCTGCCAAGACCTGCGGAAAGAGCTGTTCGAGAACATCCAGGTTTCATCAGAAACACCAAAGATGTTTATTTTCTCCTAAACCTTCATTTTCCATAAAACCTTTTGAAAATTTCCTTCTCATGCGTTGCACATTTGGTTTTTCCATTAAGCCTAAGTTACTTATAAATTTTATACATTGCTTCTTATATTGTCAGCAACTGCCACTATGCGATCCTAAAAAATACATTCATAAATATATTTAAATCTTAAAATATTTGGCACATCTGAGGATGTATTTTTAGATTATAATACTCTTAAAACGAGTTCTTTTACCTTTTGCAAGATAACTATTCTGATAGCATTATTTTTCAAAAAATATTTATTAGGAAATATTTTCTTACCTCTGACTCATCACAGCTCTGAAGTGGGTTTCGAAGCTTTTCCAAACTGGAAATACAGTAATCATTGTGATTTATACACTAAAAAATATCTATTCTAGTGGTTTTTTCTTAAAACCAATAAAAATAAAAACTTAGTCCAAAATAAAATAAATTATGAAATATAAAAAATGTCAAATAGTCCACACAAAAAAAACATTGCAGAGTAATCTCTAATCTCACTAATTACTTTAAAACACGAAATAACACACCCAAACACAAAAAAAAAAATTAATACAAAAAATTGAAACGCCTTTAATTACTGGGTGATTTACGCCAATCAGCTGATTTTGACGTTGAGTCTAGTAATTTTTGTTTTTAAACATGTAAGCCAACACAAAAATGTGGCCAACTATATAATCTTTTTGGACATCGTATTCAGAGATAAAATTTTTTTTAGTAATATAAGGATAATTTTTGGAATGTTGTATTTGCAGTCTTGTAGAGGGGTTTTTAGAACCAAGGGGATTATGACTGTGCATGCTTTGTGTATATTTGACGCAATATATAAAATATATACACAATATAGTAATATCAAAGTATAAGTAATAACAAGTAATATAACTCCCGTCAAATTTCGCCGTTTAAACGCGATCGGCCCAGGGACCTTGAAGCGAGAATTTCTAGCCTCGACCATAGGCGTACGCTAAATTTGATACTTGAAATTTTGAATAATTATAAACTTGAATAGACTATAAACCCCTATCGCTTCGACTTTCTTATTTATTGTTTTTTTATCTATGGCTTGGACGGCTTCTACTGCACTGACAATTTCAGCGTACCGATCGACTCCAGGTCACTGAGAGAATCAAGTAGCAACCGGAAGAGTTAAATTACTTGTTATTACTTATACTTTGGTAATATCAATTATCCTATTCACAGATTAGCTTTATTTGAAAAAAGTCCTTATTACTCTGGTTTTAAATTTTATATAAATTAAGTGTCAATATTAAGAGCATATTAAACAAAAAAATGTTTAAAAAAAAGTTAAGGAAATTACTTTTAGATATAGAGCCCTACAATATAGAAGATTATTTAAATATGTGAGATTTTTGTGTAGTTATAGTTTGATTAAAGTTATATTTGTTTTTACATATCAATGTTTCTGAATATAATACGAAGTTAAGAAATATAAATAAATAAATATAGCAGCATGTAATCGTATATTTCCTCGATGGCCGATGGACTTCCGCTCAAGTAAGCGAGCCTCTAAACCTATTACCAAAAATTTAAAATTGTTTTATGCGTCCATAGTAAAAACCATAACTGTTTTGGTACCACGTTTTCTCAATAAATATTTTACTTTAAGAACTATAAAAGATACATCTTTTTTAGACACTTCATCCCAAACATACGTGCCTCTGATGCAAATCGACTGTGAAGTGCTGGACACCAAGTTGGTAAACGTCAAATTCGGGGCAATTCCGAGGCAGTACCGTCACTACGGAAACGTTACCAAAACTACCAACGATACAAAGAAGACCAGTCGGCCGGATAATACCACAGCACCAAGTGATCAGAAAAAGCCTTACAAACCTTACTTTTTAAGTAAAAAGTTAAAACTGGATGAATTTAATTGATTTATTTTTAGGAGGTATTTAAGATAATTTAAAGCAGTTGGGGTTTTTTAGTAAAGTTGCCATTGTAAAACGCCTGAATAAAATGGTACATTTATGGCAGAGTAAGGAACCTGTTGTTAAATTTAACAACTAACCACAACTAACAAAAAGTGAAAAATAAAAATCTTGGCAAAGTAGCACAAGAATAAAAGTACAACATTTCTCTCCAGCTCTACGATTAGTCGGCAGAGAATTGAATATACCCCGCAGAGCGGGGTATATACTCCCCCTGCCGACTTATCAGCACGTAGAGCAAGAGAGAAATGTTGTATTCTTATTCTTCTTTCTCTCTTATGCAAATTGTTCGCACTACCAAGTTGCAAGGCTGTCTCTAGTAGTATATGCTCGAAGGTTGCGATGGATAATCTGAGTAGCTTTCCAGTGACCAAAAAGGTTTCGGCGCTTTAGAGCTTGGTCTGTTCTGAAAATTTTAGCAATGAAAAATGCAAATATTTTTTTTAATCCAGATGTAATACTACCTAAATATATCAATAAAATGTAATAAGCATGAATTATATTAAAAAACATGTTAAAAAAAGAAAATTGCAGTATTGGTCACCTGAACTCCTTATTTTTAAAGAAAATATATAAAATTACTTTGTTACAGTGCCAAATGTATATTTCTTGTATTCTGTAAAAGGTAATTATTCTTATCTACTTTTTTTATATGTTTAATCGATTTTAAATGCAAAATCCCGAACTAAATTATTTTTTTACAAATAATTAACATGTAAGTTATGCCCCGTTGCCAAGAGTTTTCATTTTTTCCTCCTTGTTAATTTAACCCATTGTTAAATTCGTTGTTGAATTTAACAACAAGTTCGTCACTCGGCTGTAAAAGAAGTTTATTCCAGACTTTTTGCAGACGTCCTGTATAATTTGTAGCCTTGATCTCTCTAATGTTTTGGTTGGCTCTCTTTTTTAGGAGAGTGTGGTCTGTAAAATATTTCAGAAAGTTATTTTTACTATCTTTAGCGCCATAAAAAATAAAACTGAACAGAAAATTATATTTTCATTTTCTTAAGTTGAGAAAATATAGACTTGATTTTGTGGATATTTTGCAGACTAATATTTAATAAATTTTTGTAATAAGCTTTATGAAATTATAAATTATTTTTATCTGCAACTATTTAGTTATTATGTATTTATAAATTTATTTTTCTTGTATTTGAGGTACGTTATGAGACTCGTAACGGAACTAGTGATGTTATAAATCTATAACACAAGATTTTGTAATAATGAAAAACAACTACAAATATCTAAAAATATATTAACAACACATTTCTTGCGGAAGAACTTGATTTATCAGGGTGGTAGGACTCAAATTAAGGGAGTTTTCCAATCTAGAAGGCCGAATTTGAGGCGTGTTTGACGGTCTATAAAAAAACAATTTATATTTTGGCTATCCATTTTTTTATCATTTATTTATTATTTATATTTTAGAAATCACAAAAAAAAAATCAAAAGTAAAAACATTTCAGAAAGTTACATGCTGTTGAAGTTAATTAAAGCTAATAAAAAAAAAAGAATGGTCACAATTTGATTATGCATGGACAACCATATACAGGGTGACAATTTAAAAACTTGAAATGGCGATATTTTAGGAACGAAAAAATGAATCAAAAAACCCTTAAAACAGTTTCTATAAAACTAAGGGGGAACAAAAACAAGCATATTATCCCACCCTTATCAGCAACCCCTTGGACAGGGTGAGATAGACCCCTAGAATCTTAAATAGAAAGGGGGGTCGAGTGATACATCATTTTAAAGCTCTTGGAAAATGCTTTCCAATGATACCATAGAAAGCTACATTTCAGAAAATTCTTCTCTGTTTATCAAGGAAAACAATAAATAAAACAAAATTTTGAAATTGTTTATTATTATTTAATTAAATGTTCAAAATGATTTCCGTTGTTTTGAAGACAATAATAAAGCCTATTTTCAAACTCTTCACTGTACATTTACAAATGTTTCTCTTTATATAGCACGGCATTCCTGAAATATTCTATTCTGGAGTTGCTCTAGTGACTCAGGTTGCGTTTTATAAACCACAGATTTTAGGTGACCCCACAAAAAGAAGTCAAGAGGTGTTAGGTCCGGGGATCTAGGTGGCCATTCAACAGGACCTCTTCTTCCAATCCACTGGTTAGGATAATGATCATCCAACCATTGCCTAACGGGAACTACATAATGAGGAGGAGCTCCATCGTGTTGGAAATGTAGTGCGTTCTAATAAAGATAAATTTCCGTGTATGTCCCTCTGATTTTCTAATTCTCGCACTATTAGTGGTTCGATAGACCTCTGTAGCATTTCAGCATACATGTCCCCATTTAAATTTCCTGGTATAAATATTGGGCCGATAATACCGTCTCCCAATATACCAGCCCAAACATTAATTTTCTGGGGGTACTGGGTATGCCCCTTCTCTAAATACATGTGGGTTCTCGTTATCCCAGTAACGACAGTTTTGCTTTATAACATGCCCATTTAAATAAAAAGGTACACTATCACTGAAGCAAATATTTTTAACTAGTTGAGGTTCTGCCATAATTCTATCTGTCATTATTTCACGAAACTGGATTCTTCTGTCCGGGTCGTCGTCACTAAGTTCTTGCAGTATCTGCAGTTTATAGGGATAAAACTTGTGAAATTTAAGTACCTTTCTTACTGATTCACGAGATAATCCAGTTGCTACAGCCGCTTGACGAGTTGATAGCGTTGTTCATTGCAAACTGACCCAGAATTTCAATTTGCGGCTTCGTTGACTAGTCTCGGTTGATTTCTCTTTTTATTCGCGACAGAACCAGTTTCTTCAAATTTGGCTACTAATTGGCGGGAAATACTCCGGGCTTACATTTTGGCCTGGATGCCTTTCGTTAAAACGTTGAGCTGTCCTTAAAAACATTTATCCTGGGGACCATAAATGAAAATAATGTTTTACAGTTCAGCTGTGCTGTACACCATTGTTAAAGATAAGAAGGGCCTTCTTTTCGTTTAAACTGAACCGAAAGTCAACTGTTTTTAAAATAATACTACTAGTACAAGTTACTTTTAAAGTAAATTTTGTGATAATAAAATGCAATTTATAAACAACCCGTTTTTTCGGCAAAAAATCATAGCAACTAAACCAATTCAAAATACCTGTGGGCTTGATATGTTTGGAATTCTTAAGAGACATGCCAGTATATCAGTAGTAATCATTTTGTATAATTTAATTAAATAATAATAAACAATTTCAAAATTTTGTTTTATTTATTGTTTTCCTTGATAAACAGAGAAGAATTTTCTGAAATGTACTTTCTATGGTATCATTGGAAAGCATTTTCAAAAACTTTAAAATGATGTATCACTCATTTTTCTATTTAAGATTCTAGGGGTCTATCTCACCCCCAAGGGGTTGCTGATAGGGGGATAATATGCTTGTTTTTGTTTCCCCTTAGTTTTATAGAAACTGTTTTAAGGGTTTTTTGATGCATTTTTTTCGTTCCTAAAATATCGCCATTTCAAGTTTTTTAAATTGTCACCCTGTATACATGTAATAACCCTTTTTTAAGTCCGTTAAAAAATGCTGATTTTTATTGTGCAAATATTAAGATATTGAGCTAATTTTTTTGTGTAAATATCAAGATATCAAGTTATTTTCGCTTTAAAATTTTAGGCTAAATACTTTTAGGACTGAACATTTTCGATTTGCCTACACAGTGTCGTCTGATTTGAGATAAAATCTCACTAAATAAAAAAGCATGTTCGATCTTGAAAAGGTCTAAAATATTTTTTCTAACCAATAATAATTTCTTCTAAACCTTAGACGGTATTTCTATTGTAGAAAATATTATGTATAGAGCATTTCCATTTAGACTTTCACCCAGTATAGCACGCGATTGGAAGCTTAGGCTTTTTCGTGAAAACGACCGCCGGGGCGCGGAAAACCGTGCTCATAAAATCGCGGCCAATTAATTGGGTATAAGTGCAATAACCAGTGAAGAGTATTATACATTGTGATCAGTAAAGTTTTCATCATATAGCATTTTTTTATTAATAGGTTGATTCCAAATTTGACTTTAATATTTTTTAAAACAATTCCAAAAGAGGGGTTGTTTCGGAAAATATCGAAAAAAGTTTTTCAAAATGCATTTTCAGTCCATATGCTAAATGTGTATGACAAATAACATTTTGTCTATAAATTAATATTTAAATCTACCGAAATAGTCAAAAATCATAGATTTCTTGTAAATATCATATTCATGTTCCTTTCACGCCATAGTTTTTAAATCATTAGGGATGGTTTTTTAAAATCAAAGACGTATAAGACTACAGACGCTTTTATTTACAAAAACCCTGTTTGACAACAATAAAAACCAGTCTACAATCGTTTCCCCATTATGGTTTTCTGACAAGACTGGTTTAACACTGGCAACAGTGCACTTACTACATAACTTCTTCAAACAGACCAAAGCGTCGTTTGCTGAGCGGATGTAGATTTTAATAATAGCATTGTTGTCAAATTTGGTCTTTCCAAAGAAGAATAACGGCGGCACGTAATTTTCTTACTTAGAGACTCTTAAAATTACTATCTAAGAAAGCGTTGTGAATTACCCACAGCTACAGCCTATATTGATAGGAACGTTGGATCACTTTTTTTTTACAAATCTTACACTGTTGACTAAAAATTAAGTACTTCTCGGTCATTTCGGTAATACGTCACTTTATTACATCATGTATTTCGCACTTGAGACCATTGTTAAACCCATAGATACAGAGCAAAATGAGTTGTATCCTGAAATGTCCTATACCGTGAAAACTCACAAACAAATCCCTTATTCTTTTGCCTACTATGTTAAATGCTACTTTGACGATTATAATTATTTTTTCAACCGTTTTAGGGATCAAGATGCGCATAAAAATTCGTAAGTTTTAATTCTTAAAGAATATTGTGCAAATATCTCCTTTACGTTTTGAACAAGAAATCTAGTTTGAAAAAGTACGGGAATTTAACGGGACATTTTCGAGGTGCATATTTCGATATAATTTATTTATTTACAGTAAAGTACACTACAGGGATAAATCCCTAAATGGTACAAAAATTAATAAAAAAGAAAATAACACACAAAACATAAAAAAACTTAAAAATACATACAAAATAAAAAAGCTTACAATACTAGTAACATACAATAGTTCCATTAAGTAAATACTCGATTAAGGGTTTAAAAATTTAATCTTAAATCAGACGTCGCCAAACCTTAGCCATCTCTTAAGAGAATACAGACCAATGTTAAAAATGTCACAATTGTGATAAAATAAGTTATAATTTTGACACATGCGGTCAATAAACGTGTTTTGACCATAATTGGTCCTATGTCCTTTCACGAAGAAGAGGGAGGTGTGACGAGTTCGACGCCTGGGAACCAAGAAATCCACCATACTCAGCAGATCACTACAGTGAATCATCCCATTAACCAGTTTATAAAGAAACAAGAGGAGAGCTTGTCTATGTCTATTCTCCAGCGTCTGCATAGAGTTTTACAAAAAAAGTGACATTTTAAAGGCCTTCGTGGCAAAGGGTAGTGAAAGTGTTTTAGGAAAATTTTCTCTTGATGAAGCCCAACATTCTGAATGCTCTGCATACGATTGTGTCGATATGAAGGTTAAACGATAAGCCTTCGTCAAAAATTACACCCAAGTCATTCACTGTGGAAGAAGTTTTCAGGATTGAGTCACCAATTTTATAGACATTATGGGTGGGTGCAAGAGATTTTGTGAAATGGATAGTAGTACATTTCGCAATATTAAGGGAAAAGAATTCGCTTCACACCATTTTATAAATCGATTTAAATCGGATTGTAAAGCGTAACTATCGGCAGTGTCGGAGGTGAAGAATTTCAAATCATCTGCAAATAACAAGCAGTTACTATTTGTAAAGCAAGACGTGACATCGTTAATGAACAACAAAAACAGTACAGGACCGATGTGGGAGCCCTGTGGCACCCCCGACGTCACTGCTATGTCTCGAGATATCGAGTTTAGCACAACAACACGTTGATAACGGTGATCTAAGTAGGAACCGAGCCACTTTAAGTAACTCCCCGAAATAGATAAGATGCATCTTTGTTCCTATCAAATATTCAACCCAACCAACGAGTGTATCAGACATTACGGAGCCCATGTTGAACCTTTTCGAATTTAACAAGCTTAACCATTTATTGAAATATTAGTTGGTAGAAGAAAATTCTTTTTTCTTCAATCTGACATCTTGGACTTGTCAAGTTAAGGTTAAAAAAGCGTTACAAAATTTATCAATACAGGGCATTTATAAAGGTATTCTGGGCTGTGAGTAATTACAATCCTTTCTTTCATAGTATAGTTTTTTCAAGATATAAAAAATGACTAGACATATCGATTATCTGTCATGCAAAGTTTAAAAATCCGTTATAAGTTATTTATAATACGGCCATCCAACAGGTGATTCGAGAACTAGTTGAGGTCATTCACTATACCCGTATACTTTATAGTATAACCTGGGGCATTTATTGTGGTTTACATCATAAAGTCTTATATATTATTCCAGTCTTCTTAATAGATCCAAGTACTTGACACTGTACGTCGTCATATATCTATGCCGGTTTTGGCTTCTCCCTAGTTAGATTTTTTGAATGGAAAAAATGACCTCCCACCACTGCAACCTTACCAGATTTATTGTGGTTTCCCCTATCGTTCTTTAGAGTTCCTTGCCGTTTTCCCTTAACTGGACTCCAGAGTCTTGACACTGGCCACTTCATATATCTTGCCGGTTTTGGCTTTTCCTCACCAAGCCTAGTAAACCTAAGTCTACATAGTGCTTCACAGTGTCATTACACATGTACGCCTGTTTCTTCAGCCTCCTGGCAGAACCTACACAGGCTATCCTCCACCAGGCTTATTCTTTCCAGGTGCTTGTTGAATTTAAAATGTACTGTTAGTTGACCTACCGTTATCCTTACAACCTTACGAATGTGGCTCAGTAGGTCCAAAGTAAACTTGGCCGAGCAGGTCTTAATGAACTGCTTTGCCTGTCGTTGTCCTGGTGTTTGTGCTCACCAGCTTTGAAACTCTCTGTGTACCCAACTCTTAATAGATGCTTTAAAGAGGCCTGCCGAGATTCCACAGAATGGCTCCGGGGCTATCATTTCCATGGCTGATCCTCTTTTGGCTAGGTCGTCGGCCTCTTCGTTACCTTGGTGGCCCTCGGCTACCCTAAGTTTGTTTGCCAAGCCGACTTTTTCCAGGGCCTGTGTACAGTCCCCCACTAGTTTGGAATTAACTTTTGGAGAACTGATGGCCGTCAGGACCGCTTGGCTGTCTGAGTAAATGACGATGTGTTTTCCTTTACTCCTTTTTCTTTAATCATCACGGCGCAATGCATTATTGCTGCGATTTCCGCTTGGAAAACCTTGGTGTGCTGACCAAGACTTAAGGTTCTCTGGTTCTTCTGCCTATAGGCTTGTCTCCATGGATGCCAGCTCCTACTCCCTTGTTGGTCTTGGAGCCCATGTTGAACCCTCTTACGAAGTTTTTTACTAAAAGTTTAACCTTTTATTGAAAATATTATGTTGGTGAAGAAAATTTTTTTTTTTTCATACTCAACCTGAAATAACTTAGGGGACTAACTGTCAAAAGTTAAAGGTTTAAAAAAAGCGTTGTCCAAAGTTCTTATGAATACAGGGCCTAAAAAAGGGGATTCTACAGCTATGAGTAATTCACAACCCTTTCTTTGATAGTAATT
The DNA here is from genome assembly GCA_019359885.1 of Listronotus oregonensis. NCBI lineage: Eukaryota > Metazoa > Arthropoda > Insecta > Coleoptera > Curculionidae > Listronotus > Listronotus oregonensis. The sequence goes on from JAHBCN010002250.1 coordinate 133,171, forward strand.
TGAAGAGTCTTACTTAGTATTACATCTTATTGAAATAAAATTGGAGTATACCTGGTAGTTCACAATAATTATGTCTAGAAAACTTGATTCCATTGGACCTCTTTGGGAGCCAATATTTCCGAAGAGGAGGCCTATACGAAAAAAGTTTATATAAACTTGTAGTATTCTTTTTACATGTTTTCTTTTTATATCCGGTAGATTTTCCACATTTCCCGGACAACCTGTATACAGTTAGTGTTATATTGGAACCAAAAACCCCACACTTTTATAATAAGCTCCAAAGTTTTATATTCCGTTATATACAGTTTTTTTAAGGGTCATGGGGATAAATTTGGCAACCTAGGTTCATTTGTGACACTGCTTACATTCGACTTTACACCGTCAGATGGCTGTGCTTGACGTTAGTTGTAACATATGTACCTTGGGTGGGTAAAGCCATTTCTATATCTAACTCGCTTGCCTTTATAGTGTAATAGACCAGCTGTGGTCTCTGTAGTCAATAAAGTGAGCTTTAGAATCAGTAGTCTAATGTCTTTGAAAGCAAGGATAAAAATAGCAGTAACATAGGAAAATGTATGTATATTGAAAACCAAAATACAGCATTTATACTTACTGTGTTTTGGATTTAAATATACTGTAATATTAATAATTTATCTGGTATTAGTGTAATATAGTAGGAAAATATACTAACTGTTAGGGTGCAATTAAAAATTATTTTTTTTCAATTTAAATTTTTATATACAATAATAATTTTAAGTGTAATTTTTTAAAATGTTTTTGTATTTTTTTACTAATGTTTGTATACACGATTTTTTTTTGTTGACCTATTGTAGATTTCTGTGTTTAAAAAAAACCCCTTAAAATAATATTAGCATTGTTTTATTGCAGTAAAATCCCTATACCCCCTGTTTGTCGTTTATAATGTAAGGGTGGTCCGTTTATTAAGGGCCATACCTTTTTTGAAATTTAAAAAATTATAAGAAAAAGTTTTTAAAAAACTTGTTTTTGTAAAAAATCTTTAGTATTATTTTTTTTAGATCTTTTCGTTTTTTATACGGGTGGCGACACAAAGTTCTAACTCGCAGGGGGAAGGGGTTCGCAAACTGTTACTTTTCGCTTTTTTTTAATTTTTTTAATATATATATATATTATATATATATATAAATATAATAAAAATATATATATATATACGTTCGGCGCAAAAATTTCGAATATGATTTTTGCGCAATTGTGAAAGGAGACGGAGTGAAGGAACAAATTTCGCTCCACCCTGGGCGGTTATCTGTCGTCGTTGCGCTTATCAGTCCGGTAAAGTTGGTTAATTCCTCCAACCTAAACGTTAGTCGATCATGTTTACAATTTATTTCCACCTTTGGTACGAAGACGGATACAGTAATAAAATAAAAATGGTCTTCACTGTTAAACAAAAGATTAATATCATTAAATGGTATTGTTTTTGACTTGCGATTATGGGCACGTTAAAAAAACAACATACATTTTATCTATCGTGAGCGCGTAAAATTCCAATACTTGATTCGAGGCTGACCTGGCTCCAAGCGCTTGCTAAACATCACTGCGGGGCCAGCCGAAATTAAATTCACATTGCGAGCGGTACGGGGAATCGGCGTCGCTATCGGTGGAGGTTTTTGCAAATCGTTCTCTGTCTACTTCTATCTATTAGTGTCTAATACATTAAAATTCAATCCGTAAGATTCAACTCCCAAACGTGTATATATATATATATATATATATATATATATATATATATATATATATATAATGTGTCCCATAGAATTTATAGTAAAAATGACAAAAAATTTTTGAGTTTAAATTTGACGTTTGGACAGCCCCAAAAAAATAAAATTTAGCATATTTTTATTTTTTAAAATCAAGCATGCCTTGATAAAGCATTTTTAAATTTTTTATGAGTAGGTAAAGAATTTTAAAATTTTAAAAAGTTTTAAAAAAAGTTTTAAATTTTTTGGAATACCGAATTTAAATTTACTTTGATTTTTACGTTTAAATTATTTACTTATAATATATGAATAAAAAATTAATTGTAAACAAAACGTAAAAATCAAAGTAGGCCTATGTTATGAAATTCGGTATTCGGGATAATTTTCTTCTCCTTTTTCTTATAAACTTTTTTTTTTATTTTAAAATACTACTTTTACCTACTCATAAAATTTAAAAAATACTTTGTAAATGGGGGATGTTTTAAAAAAATAAAAATATCTAAATTTTTTTTTTAAATCAAGCGGGCGTGCCAAGGAATTTCCCCCTTTTTGTCATTTTTACGTATAAATTCGCTCTTGGGAAACACTTATATATATATATATATATATATATATATATATATATATATATATATATATATATATATATATAGGACGATATTTAAATTTTCTCACATCATTCCAAATCCAAAAAATAAGTGTTATCATTGGTCTGACAGACCGTGCCATCACCTTAACTTCTCCAGAATTTAGACCAAGGGCTCTTTTATAAAGTTAGGAAAATCTTATTGCAAAACAATTTTAAGGAAAAAGAGATTAATAAGATAATAAAAAAACGAACTTACAAGTTTTATAACAACTTAACTACCAACAATATTAAAGTTGAACAAAACCAAACCAAATATGTGCCACTACCTTACACAAAAGAATTATCAGAAAAAAATTAATAGTATTCTTAACAAACATAACATAGTAGTTTGCCATAAAACACAAAACACTATTAATTCTCTTTTTCACTAAATTAAAAAGCCCAACACCGATAATGCGTCAAATCAAACGTCGTGTATTCCATCGCGTGTGAAACCTGTCCCCCGCCCAGTATATTGGAATGACTAGTCAGCTACTTAAAAACAGATTAAACGGACATAAATATACGAAAAATGCACAAACAGCACTAAATAAACATATAACAGAACAAAAACACGATTTTAAATATAACGAAACGAAAATAATTGATAAAGACCAAAACTATTACAAATTACAAATCAAAGAGATGATCGAAATTAAAAAATGTAACAATGCAATAAATAATAGGACTGACATTGCAGGACTCACCATATTTACAAAATTTGATTAAATAATTTATAATCCCGTATAGTATATCCTCTTAAATAAATTTCCTAATATCCTCCTCTTAATATTTCAAAAAATTTTATAATATAATAAAGAATTTGATAAAAAAATATCCTAAGTATAAAAAATGCCATCCATCGTTAATACAAAATAAAACCTCACATTCTTAAACAAACATCTGATATTCAAGGTACGTGCCAAAATCTGTATATAAATTGTTTATAATTGCATCCATCGTTTTTATTCAATTTTATTAATTTTAGATTGTTATTGTTTTTTAAAAATTAACCAATATTTGTTAAGGTTTTGTGAGTTATATATGTAATTTATCTATAACGTCAATTTTATATTTTTATGTGATTTTAGAATGAATAAAAATTTGAAAATGACCCAAACTAGGGTCGAAACGTCATTTAACTAATTGTTTTTAATATGGTGAACCTAAACCCAACAAAATCGAAACAAATAAAATATATATATATATATATATATATATATATATATATATATATATATATATATATATATATATATATATATATATATATATATATATATATATATATATATATATATATATATATATATATATTTCAACTTCAACTTCAACTTCAAAATGGCTTTATTGTCTTAAGTAAAAACATTACTCATAAACAAAGCTTACTTAAACTAAAAAAAATACATTATAATAAATAGCATAGTACGTGATGTCAAAAAAATACAGTTAAATAAAATAAAATAAAAAAAAAAGGTGACCCCTTCCAAACCTTTCCTTCCTTTCTCCACATATAGAATATTTACACTGCTAAAAAAATAAAAAGATCTAATAAAGCATCAAAAACTTCGAGAATAAGAAGAAGAGGAAAAGGGTCATGTCAAGAATTAAAATAGCACAAAACAGTAATAAAAAAACAACATAGGTTGGTCATAGAAAAAATGTAAAAAAAATGTAACAAGCCTCACACAAAACTATCATTTAAAAATTCCGTCAGAGAATAATAGGCCTTAGACAATAGAAGACCTTTCACTTCTCTCCTAAATCGCTTTTCCGAGGATATTTTCCGAATGGGCGCCGGAAGGTGATTAAACATTTTTTTACCATTATACACAAATGAGTTTTTTACCAACGTTGAGGACGGTATGGGAAGAGCAGTCACCCGCACATTTCGTGTTGGGTAAAAAGATTCTGCAGAAATTTCAGCCATAAATTTTTTCCTAACCAAACACACCGTTTCCAATATGAAAATACATGGCAATGTTAAAATTTTCTTAGCTAAAAAAAGAGGTTTACAAGATTCGCGATGTTTAGCTCCACATATAAATCTAACAGCTCTTTTCTGCAAGACAAACACGCTATTAAACAGGAAATGAGCGCAAGAACCCCAAAAGCATATCCCATATCGGAGATGTGACTCAACGAGGGCATAGTACACGTTTCGAGCCACATGACTATTTAATTCCTGGGAAACGACTTTAACAGCATAACACCCTCTAGATATTTTTTTATTAAGTTGTAAAATGTGCTGTTCAAATTTCAACTTATCATCGATGTATAAGCCCAGAAATTTATTTACCGCAGGATTACTTATTGGATTGCTCTCTAGTTGCACATCCCTAAGCCTGCACCCAAAATTAATCATATTTGTCTTAGACACATTAAGGGTTAGGAAATTGGCGTCACACCAGTCTTTAATCTTAATTAAATCTGTCTCAATGCTCTGCTTCAATTCACCCTCATCACGGCCGTGCCACAGAATGGTTGTGTCGTCAGCAAACATAGTAAACTCACCCGATATGGGTAATCTGGCAAGATCATTGATATAAATTAAGAATAGCAGAGGACCTAAAACAGATCCCTGTGGAACACCCGTTGTTATTTTCATATATTCAGACTGACTGTTATTGAACAAGACACACTGATAACGATCCGAGAGGTAAGAAGAAAACCATTCCCAAGATTTTCCTCTAAATCCATAGACTTCAAGCTTGCTCAGCAGTACTATGTGATCTACACAGTCAAAAGCTTTACTGAGATCACAGAATACAGCCGAAGCAACCTCTCCATCATTAAGGCTCAGATAAAGGCTGTTAAGAAAAGAAAACATTGCATCACAGGTATTTGTGTCTTCCAGAAACCCGAACTGGGCAAGAGAAAGTAAACGATATCTAGTCAAAAAACTAATCACACGCTTCTTTACAAGTTTTTCTATAATTTTTGCGAGTGTTATGAGTAATGAAATCGGTCGAAAACAGGAGGCCTCCTCAGTATCTCCACCTTTAAAAAGTGGAATTACTGTTGCCAATTTTAAAAATGATGGAAATATTCCTACAGAAAACGACCAATTTATAGCCTCCACTAAAGCTTCTAGTGCCGAAACTGGAAGGTGCAAAAATATTTTAATTGAAATATGATCCCAACCGGAAGCATTTTTATTTTTGATTTCAGCAAAAACACCCATAATTTCTTCTATGTTTGTGGGATAAAGATAAAAGGTCTCCCGCACTGAAACTCCATCAAGAAAGTATAGAGCGTCATATTTTTGTATAATTTGGCCAGACAGATTAGACGCCACAGTACAATAAAACGAATTGAAATCAGATGGGCTGATACCAGAATGTATCGCAGACTCACCCCTATTATTTAGATCATTAACGACCTTCCAACATTCTCTCTGTGGATTACTAGAATTATCAATTCGGTCAGAAAAATAAGACGCTTTAGCCAACCTGATAATTTTTCTATAAATTTTACGATATTTATTATAGTATGATACAAACGCTGGACAATCCATAAAAAACTTTCTCATTTTGTGCAGTGATCGCATATTTTGAGCTGAAATTCTTAAACCCTTCGTAAGCCAACACTTTTTGATTTTGTGCTTAATAAGTCTCAGCGGAAAAGCATAGGAAAACACATCCATCAAACCCACATGAAAAGCCTCCAGTGGATACTCAGAATCGAGAACAGCACGCCAATCTCTGCCCACACATAGTTGATAAAACCTATCATAGTTCTTTCTAGTATACAACCTTCCATAACGTTTCGCTATCCTAGGTTGTTTTGTCAAAAGGTTAAAATCACACAAAACAGCCTCATGATCTGACAGACCCGCATTCACAACAGAACACTTAATGAAATTAGTATCTATATTTGAACATACATAATCAATCATTGATTTAGAATGTTTAGTTATACGAGTAGGATCATTAACATGCATTCTCAGACTAAATGAGTCAAACAAATTCGATAATATATTCATATTTGCGTGAGACTTGTTTAAAAAATCAACATTAAAATCACCCGCTAAAATAATATGTGAGTTTGTAGGAACTCCCAAAATGAGTAACTCGAGTCTGGATATAAAACAATTAAAATTAGTACTAGGCGGTCTGTATAGGCAAATAATAAAAACATTTAGCTTAACCGAGTGAACTATGGAGAATTCAAATTCCTTTTCAACTAGTAAGTGATTTAATTTATTAAAATCGACAAAATTATACATATTAAAATAAACATCTCGAACTAGCACGACAGTACCCCCATGAGAAAAATTTTTTCTAGAATAATTAGACACAACACAATAGTTTTGCAAATATATCTGTTCGCCCTCACGTAACCAGTGCTCTGTTAAAAGTAAGATACTAGGATAGCCAATACTGTCGACAAATAATTCAAGTTCGTTTATCTTACTTCTCACAGATTGCACATTCAAAAGCATTATTGAAAAATTATAATCTACTTTCTCTCTAAAAAAGCATTCTCCCCAGCACAATTATTGTTCGAATTTGGTAGAGCTTCTACAGATCTATTTTCAGTAGAGTTACCCACTTGAGAACAAAAATTTATCATTTTTGAACATATAAATTTACATAAAAGTTTTTTCGCGTTATAAGACGGCTGCGCATTATTTGATCTTTCGTAAGAGTGCATGAAGCTGTCTATGGATAAAAACATTGAGCCATTACTGTCCCCATTCAAGCAGTTCAGAAGTAAGGTGTTGTTTTCGTTAATAAAATTATTTAATACATTACGGTTTGAAGCAAAAGATGAACCAATCACAAAGAGGTTTGTTTTCTCTGAGATAGATATCAGATTATTTACTTCATTTTGTTTAATAGGTACACCTCTTAATGCATTTTCACAACCACTAAAAACCACTACATAATCGTTTTTTGTCAACTGCCTACCATAGCTTAATGTTTCAGACACAATTTCACTAAACAAAACGTTCTTTTTATACTGGCAGTTTATATCATACTTGGCTTTGCCAAAGTTTTTAAAAAGAGTTGCACATCCTATTACATTACATTTGTCGCCAACAATTAAGAGTTGAGGTTTTTTAGTTAAATTATTTTGACTAATAGAAGCATTTTTATCTGGTTGATTATTTATGATATTATCATTTTTGCCCTTGCTATAGCCGGCATTAATAGAAGCATTGGCACTGCAGTGAATGGTTTCTTCTTTATTCAGCAGGTAATTTTTATTTTGTAATTTACACCTAAGCCTGGATAGTTCAGTAGTATAAAGTGCATTATCACTTTCCAATGTTCGTATAGTTTCGACCATACTTCTGTTAATTTGATTCAGGTCATCTAGTTCTGTCTTCGCTATTTCGTGGGCAGACTTAATTAATGTAATTTCTTTTTTAAGATCTGTATTGATATTATTTATGTCAATAATTTCTCTATTCAAATGAGTAATTTGTTCGCTTTTTTGTTTAAGCTCTCCCAAGAACTTGCGTTCAGTATCTAAAACGTCGTCGGTAAAGTCCTGCGTTCTCCTTCGGACCTTTTTTAGATGAATATCTTTCTCCTTCAATTCTTTCTTAAGTTTTTCAAGCTCACATCTTAGGTTTTCCATATCCGATGCATAGTCCATTTTTGCCTGCTCTAGCTGCTTTTCATTTTCCCCTTTTAACTCTCCAATTTTAGATTTTAAGTCATTAATATAATCATCATTGTTTTGATGAAAATCCTCAATGCACTTTTTGGAACATAAAATTTTATGTCTCTCGACTAATTTAAAGGACAGTCTTTCAATACAACTTTTGTGAAAGATGTTAAAACACACTATGCAAAAGTAGTTTTCTGTCTTTTTAACTTTAGGACAGCACTTAAAAAGTGTATCTGTGTCAGTCATAATGTGCAACAATAAAATTGAATAATTTAAAATCAAATATAAATAAACTTCCAAGTCCAGTCCTGGTTTCAATTTATGTTCCAATTGAATGGATGGTATTTCATTGAATCTATATAAAAACGGAGTCTCCACAAAAAAGATGAATCCTTATCTTCCTACACTGATAAGGGCAACCACATCCTTTCATAAATAAGAGTGTGTTAGGTTTTGTTATTATTTTGATGTTTTTTTTAACACAATAATTATTTAACCAAAAACATTTTAAACAGATTTGAACACACTTTTTTTTCCGCACCAGACGACACTAAATACACCAATTAAAAGTACTTATAAACCAACAAAAACGCGCAAAAAACAAAACACA